>DF361767.1:264-17556 GCA_000787875.1 Solanum virginianum
TTGAAGTTTCGAATCTGAAAATTGATTTTAAAATCAGGTTCTACATGAAATATGAAGTCCGTGGGTAAAAATACCACAAACATCGAGTTCAAATCGAAGGAGAAATCACCCTTTAAAGTTTTGAAATCATGGACTAACAATTTCCAATTTTGGACATTCAAAATCATGAAATTCAAGGCAAGATCAAGATATAAATCATGGAAATTAATTAAAAAGAGATTAGAAACACTTACCCAAAATAATTCTCTGAAAATATCTTTCAAAAATTGCCCCAAAAGCTTGAAATTTGTAAAAATGGTGGTTCACGATTTTTACACTGTCCAAGTACTAAATACATTCCTGGAACGCGGGTGGGGCCCCATGAACATGCAGAAGAACCAGGTACCCTCCAGGAAGACCCCTGGGCGCGAACGAGGAAAGTAAATGGGGGCTGCACCAAAAACTTGCACGATCAATGTACAGTTAGAACCAAAACTCGAAATGGACCCTCGAAACTCATCCGAAATCAAAATTATTCAAACCAAATATATATCCACACCAAAAATTGCGATCTGGACTCAATGGAAACTCAGAAATTAATTTTAAGGCCTTCTCATCACATTTACTAATGTAACTCGTATAAACTAGTTTAAAACTCAAAATACTAAAACTGCCCTCAGAAACTCCAAAAATTATGACGAGACTATTTCTAGTGTTACTTTCATCATTTGTGACTACTGGAACTATTGAAATATGGAGCCGAGGTTCCAAACTCCGAAAGTTGGCTAAAGTCAAACTTTGGTTTCGAAAACAACTAAAAACACAACTTTGGGCCTAAAAATTGCATTTTAACTCCGAAAACTAGTTCTGTAACTTCTCCTACATCATTTTTGATGTTCTGGAGCTAATTGAATCAATGGATCTTCAATTCGACACCTGAAACTCATAATGGTACAAAAACTAACTTTTTCAACAACTTATGCTTCCAAAAATGTCAAAACTCATATTTTTCATTTTAAAAACTCAGGATTTCAGTTCCAACAATACAGATAGTTTAACATTGGTCCAAATCAACTTAAAAAAATGAAAAAATAGTAAAAAAATTTACGAATAAGCTCAGAAATAACCAACTAGGTCATTGCACAAGGTCTCCACAACACAGTTACCAATGCAACTCTAAGAAATTAGTTTAAAACTTAAAATATTAAAATTACCCTCGACAACACCAAAAATTATGATGAGACTATTTCTAGCATTAGCTTCACCTTCCGAAACCACTATAAATGTCAAAATTTCAATTCCAATTTTTGAAACTTCTCCTTGCCCAGATTTGATGATCCATAGCTAATGGAATTGACGAATTTCCAATCCGACACCAAAAACTTAGAATGGTACCAAAACTCACTTTTCCCACAACTTAAGCTTTCAAAAATGTCAAAACTCATATTTTCCACTTGTAAAACTCAAGATTTCATTTCCAACAACGCAGATAGTTCAAATTACGAAAGGGCAAAACAATAGTTTTCATAGATAAGCTCAAAAACAACCAAAAAGATCATTACAAACTTCATGGATAATCCATTCTCTTTTAATAAAAATCAATTAAAAAAATATATTAGCCACCTTTACCAACTCATTTATTTTCTACTTTTGATTTGAAATACTAAAATATTTCAAAACCCTCATCTTTGTTTCTCAAAAAATATACTTTCATATATCTAAAACTTTATAGATAAATGTGACATAATAATTTTTACCACCTCCCATAGTTTGCTTCAAGTCTCTCAAATCGGTATGCACTATAAACAACAAATCAGCCTCTCTAAAAATAAAAGCATGAGAATTAATTGTTAGATTTGGCACAAATTTCACACTTATCATTACTTGAAAATAATATTAGCAACAACACCTTGAGAAAATATTTGTATAATGTAATATAGAGTAACATGATCAAGTTTAGCATGCCATAAATCAAAAGAAGTAAGTGAATAAGCTAAAATACTAGTATTTTCATTCATGACATTTAAAAAAGATAAATCATGGCTATATTATTTTTTATCCATAAAACTATGTTTTTTATTAAAATAAAGTTATTATATTCAACCTTCACTCCATCTTTTCCTAATGAACTAATAGAGACTACATTGATTAACATATCAGGAACATGCAACACTTCAGTTAAGAGCAATGCTTTTTTAAATGTAACTTTGAGAGAAACTTTTCTTTTTTAAAAAGTAGAGTGGCTATAGAATCACCAAAATATACAAGTTCTTCTCCTTTATTAACTTGGGTATATGACATAGCATTATTTTTATTTGTACAAAATTGGATCGCTGATTTGAGATTCTCTGATCACAGAAATGGTGATGTGAAAAGTCCTATCAACATGAGTGAGTATGAAGGTGGACGAGCAGTAATGGTGAAAAATAATTATAAAATGTCAATAACTCATATTAGCAAGACGGTGTTTGTGCCTCATCATAGCTCGAGATAAGTGCAACTTCAAAATGTATACCATGTTTAGGATAAAAATAACTTATTATCTATGTCAGAACTAACATCCTCAGGCAACTATGTTACGTTTAGGATGAATGATATAATATTAAATAGAATCTCTAAACCTAAGATCCAAGCAATGTCATGTTATCAAAGACATCTTATGTGGAGAACAATCAAAGTACTATAACAACTGATCCATGGAATACATGTCTTAGGAACTGAGCTACAACGAAGTAAAAATCGTATACGACAGTCAATATTAAAAGTTTCTTCCTAATTTACAATTAGAGGAGACACTATATGTGTTCGATGTCAATATGAAAAAATACAACAACTTTTATATGGAGATTCAAATTAAGTATCTAGACAAGAAGCCACTAGAGCGCAACACTTAGACATGTTAGAACCATTAACGTAACCTTCCACTAGGGGTTACTAATACATGGTAAGGTTCATTGATTACTTCTAAAAGTTGCATGCCCATTTACTTCTGAAAGAAAATGTCGGAAGTATTTGAGAAGTTTTACAGGTTCCAACATACTGTGGAGAGTGATAATGAAAGAAGAATCAAATGTCCTTGTATGGACAATAAGAGAGAATATATGTAATCTGAGTCCAACAGCTACCTTAAGGAAAGATGATAAGATGACAATTGACTTGCTCAAATATGTCATAGCAAAACAGAGTAACTGAAATAAAAAATACACAAATGACACAGATATGAAGAATTATGTTAACCATATGCGATATATGCATGTACCAACAAGGTTTTGCACGAAATGAATGAGTGATTGTTGGTTACATTACGAGTAGTTTTTTCATGACTTGAGTCTACACCCCAGCATAGATACGGTACTTGGAACCATAAATAATCCCAATATAACCCTTAAAATAACATATCTATGCACATCATGAGAAACTTTAAGTGGAAGATGAAAGTTATACTTAATAAGTCTCAAGAAATCAAAAGATCTATGCATGACTGAACAACTAATATCTGAAATAAGCCTTTACTATTAAGAATGGAAAAAATATGTTTTGCCAATATTTGGCCCCCCAACTACCTCAAATTAAATAACAAAGAATCTAAGTAAAGGCTTCCCTAATAACTAATCTATGAAGTCATCGAATAAGGAAGACTCATTAAATATTGACTAGAACTGTTGAAACATCACTATCTACGAATCTGAGGATCTACATTACAAAAGGATGCAACAGAAAGAAAGTTTTCGGTCAATCTATCGAATGTATTGTGTATAAGGATTATTAAACATATTGTAAACTCTTATGATCAGAGACATCAATATGCACACCATAAAGGTAATGATGCAAAATTTTCAAGGCAAACAACACTATTGCAAACTCCAGGCCATTAGTGCGTAGTTCTTCTCTTGAACCTTCGGTTGCTTAAAAAATTAACAAGGCAAACATCACTACTGCAAACTCCAGGCCATGAGTGCGTAGTTCTTCTTTTGAACCTTCGGTTGCTTAAAATATTAAGCAATGACCCTATCATTTTGTATAAAAATATAACCAAGACCAACTCTTAAAACATCACAATAAACTAGAAAGTCATCTGCACCCTCTGGCAAAGTCAAAATTTATGCTAAAGTCAATCGAGCCTTGAGATCTTAAAATCTCTTCTCACAACTTTGAGACAACTGAAACTTTGCTTCATTTTGTGTTAGTCTAGCCATTAAGGTTGAGATAAATGAGAACCCCTCAACAAACCTTCCATAGTAGCTGGATAGATCCAAAGTGCTCCTAATGGAGTTCAGAATAATGGGACTAATGTATTACTTTGCTGCCTCAATCTTTTCATAGTCAACACAAAGACCCTCACAAGAAACTACATTCCCAAGGAAAGTAACTGAGCTCTACAAAAATTCAAACTTTGAGAATTTAAAAAACAATTGTCTACCCATAAGGGCCTGAATAACAATTCTATAGTGCTTAGTATGCTCTTTCACGTTGTGGAAGTAAATCAAGATATCATATAATAACATATTAACAAACATGTTGAGGTACGAGGTACTGCTAGAGCATTCTGTTTATAAAAACCATAAAAGTTGAAAGAGCATTGGCTGTTCCAAATGACATAATTAGAAACTCAAAGTGACCATACTGGGTTTGGAAATCTATCCTTGGAATGTCACACTTTGTGTAATGACCCAACCTAGTGGCCTAGTCGTCACACAACAAATAAGACAACGGAAGGCACTTCACCAAGCTATTTTAAGCATCTTGGGCATTCATAGGCAAAAACATAAAGAAATGAAGTAGGTAACTAGGGGAAACGGGGCTAAGGGCCACAACTTAAAAATCGTAATGGAAAGAACAAACTAGATACAATCATAGCGTGTGTCCAACAATACCTCTAACATACACATGGAGGGGGCGAAGACATGTTTAAGCGCACTGTCAAATTCAATCATAACAAAAAAAAATGTACAACTAGAAGTAAAATGTCTTAATACATCAAGCTAGAAAGAAAACTAGAATGTCATCCCTAAACTAGAGGACTCACCAACTTCCATCTTTAACAATCCAAAGCTAGCCACGTGGAGGATATTGAGCAGCGCCTATCCCTACATGTTTAAATCATGTAGGCATATAATTATGTGTAAGTATTTTGAATGTACTGGAATGAAGGTATGCAATGCATGACATGGTATCAACGATAAGATAATTTATGCTAAGTCTTATGTTACAATCACATGTTTACATAGGCATTAGTAAGTCATAATCAAGCCAATATCATTTAAACATACAAGAGAAACTTTAGAAAGAACTTAGTAGGATGCATGGATGGACATAGTCGTGAATAAGAAAATCATATAAATTTGGGACATACATGAAATATGGGGATTCAAATCATATGCTATAGAAGAAACATCTTTGAAGTGTAAGAAGAACATATATGCCGGTGATCTTTTAACACATTACTTTAGCCATGGAGCATGATATGATGCATAGGAGAAATAAAGAACTTACCCTTACTTGATAGCATATTGACACACGTAGACTTAGATTAGTGAGAGAACGCATGTTGTTATGAACAATTAAAATATTAATATCCTTGGGTAAATAATACATCACTTTGCATAAAAGACTATTTTATTATGAAAAAAATATTAGTAATCATAATAGAGACCACCTTACATACTTGAAGACATAGTAATATACCTTTAGGAGAAGTACCATTTGAACTTTCGAAACAATGAGTCATCGGAATCTTAAAACACCTTTGGATATAATATAAATGAACCATCACAAATCATCATAGAAGGACACCTAGGGAACATGAACATATGTGAGAGTACCCTTTAACCAACATGAATCATGTGAGCTAAACCATGGAGTCCCATGTTTCCCATACACCGAAAGAAAGGGGGAGATCAATTGCTAAGGTGACCTCCAAGGATGCCTAAGTAGATCCACTAAAGCCTGCTGTTGAGCAGCCTCTACTATCGATTGGTCTGGTAGTCATCTTCTACTAGCAGTGACCCCTATTTCCTACAATGGCATGTTGGTTTGGGGCAATGGAATTCTACTAATGGCCTCACGCCTCTTCTAACGAGAAGCTTTTACCTCTATCCCAAAGTCCACTCTGTGCTAAGCATGGATCTCATAGAATAATCATAAATATGGAACATAGAGTCATTTATTAAGGAAAGGCATTTTACCAACTCATCCTATAGCATTTAGAAGATTAATTATCATCATGAAGATAGCCCCTAAGTCTTGTTTATGTCTCTACTAACAGGCAATTATCATCTCATAATCATAGCTAGGCGGGGACTCACATTTCTATCATTCATTCATTCTTGACTCTAAGGAGTCTACTCCCATGTAACATATAGACAAGAGTATAATCGTGACATGCGTGGACTTGTATACCATAATATCATAACGAGGATCTTTCAATAATGTATAGCTTTCATAAAATTTCAAGAAGTTTCATAACATACTTAATAAACCTTATCATTCATAATGTTCATGACATGTAAAGGAAAAGACTCCATGAACTTACATAAATTTTCATAGCATTCTCATAAATCCATAACATAAAAGGGGTAACTCTTAACATTGCAAACCTTCATATACTTACATATTATAGATTGAGACTTTCCTTCTTTTATAAAACCTTTTTTCATATAACTTAGGTCTAGAACTTGGGGGTTCATGCACAAAGACTTTAAAATATGAAATATGCATATACATCATGCATACATACGATAGAGTAAGATCATTTAGAATCATTCGAATCAACTCAACATGATCCTTGTAAAACCCTAACTAGGATAAACATGGATTTCAACTCAATATTCATCATAGACCATAACATGATACTAATATACTTTATATATCTAGGAATTCATCATAAAATCCATGATTTGAGTGATTTCACAAAACGTCACAACATACATAAACTTCAGAATCAAGTAAAATCAAAAGAAACTTGAGCTTTGTGGATGGAAGGGTTCCACAAATCAAACTCACATACCTTGGCCAAAGATCTACAGAAGAATCATGAAATTTGGTGAAGAAAGCTCAAAACCCTAGCCTTATCTTCAATGGAGAACCTTGGGAGACTTTGGAGAGTTTAGGACTAAGGTTTTAGGAAGAGGATTGAGGAATATGGGTAAAAAGGGTAGTGTAAAAGGAGTTAAAATGATGTAACATTAGAGTTAGGATGTGAAGAAATGACAAAAACACCCTTTTTAAAAGTGGAAGAATCGATCCTACAAAAGCCTGTTTACAAATCGTAAGCAACCCATGGGCCGTAGGTCCTGTCCATTTGGTAACGCACCTAAAACCCCCAAAATGAACTCTTCTTAGACCCAAACCATGAAACCTTCTTATGGGTCGTATAAGGACATAGGGGTTCGTGGTTGAACTCGTAGATTTCCTCCACACTTGGCCATTTTTTCTATCTTCTTAGACCCATTCCATGGGGAGATTCTATAGGTCATACTGTGTTCTACGGGCCATGCTGGCAATTCGTAGGTCACTTTCAAGCAACTCCAAAATTCCTTCAAGTCAAGGTTAATATCGATAGATCGTATAACCACTTCGTAGGTCAACCTACGGATCGTATAACCACTTCGTAGGTCACTTTCCAGCTTACCTACGAATCGTAACCACTTAGGACCCATAAGTCACCCTCGTAAACTTGACTGTAGGTCATTTTTCAGGCCAACTTTTTGCACTCTTAGGCTACTAAACTAGGAGTCATTACACTTTGTATCTTTAAATTAATGGTATTCATATATGAGATCAATCTTAGAGGAACAAGTTGCTCCCTGATACTTATTGAATAAGTTTTCAATTCTAGGAAGGGGATACTTGTTATGAATTGTGACCTTGTTCAACTGGTGATAGTTAATACACGATTTAATAAAACCATCTTTCTAACTAATGAAAAGAGGAAGGGGATACTTGTTATGAATTGTGACCTTGTTCAACTGGTGATAGTTAATACACGATTTAATAAAACCATCTTTCTAACTAATGAAAAGGACTGGGGCACTGTAAGAAAATGGTTTGAATCGCTTATCTAGGAGGTCTTTGAACTATTCTTTCATTTCTTTTAAGTAGAATGGGGCTATTATAAATGGAGGAACAAAGTTAGGCTATGTATCAGGGAGAGCGTCTATCCGACGGTCTATATCCATAACAAGAGGACTCTGAGAAGATTGTCAAAAAAGATTTTAGGAAACTCGTATGCTATAAAGACTGGTTGAAGAGATTCAGTCTCAAGGTTGGAATCCTCAACACTAACTAGATGGTATAGATAACTGTTGGAGCTTATAATTTTGACTTTAAATAAAGAGATGAAATGACCCTTAGGTACAGTAAAGCCAACCTTTCACTTTAGGACTGACTTATTAGGAAATTGAAACTTTACAATTCTTATTCTATAGTCAACTAGGTCATAGCACGTTTGTAAATAATTCATGCAAAAAATAACATCAAAGTCCACCATATCTATCTCTACTAGATCAACTATGGTATCTTTATCAAAGATTGAGAGAACATAATTTTTATAAATTCATTTAGCCAAGACTGACTCCCTAACTTGAGTAGAGCAGAAAAAGATTCTCAGAGTACTTTAGAACTGAAACCAAATTTATCAAAAACATAATAAATTACAAAGGATAAGGTAGCTCCATGATTTAATAAAGCATAAACATCAAGTGAGTTATATTTTTAACATGCTAGTAATAACATCAAGAGAGTTCTTGTATCCTGATGAGATGATAAGATGTAAACGCCATTCTGACTACTATTTGCTCTATAAGTAGTGCCCTTTTGAGTAACCTACCTACTGAAGCTACTGATTAACTGATTCGACCAATGGGAAATCCCTAATATATTACCTACCTGACCATATCACTAAACCCATCTATACAATAAAGTTATCGACCGGGGTAGATAACTTATCATACTGGTGGCAAACAGGATAAAGTAAGTTCCCCTAAGAAAAATTGCCTTCAGATTGAGAATCAACTTCCGTACCCTTCTGATCATTTCTAGGTCTAGGTATGGTGCACTAGCTAAAGATAGAGCTGGTCCAGTTGACATCTTCTGACAGGATGATTGATTCTTCTTTTCTGACATCTTATGACAGGATGATTGGTAAAGATAGAGCTTCTACTGATCGGACATATGATTGGATGTTCTAGCTCTTTTGCTGTGAAACTCTTTCTTATCCTTTAACTTATCATCTTTGTCCTACTACACATATAACATAAGTCAAGAGAATGTCTATATCTCTAATCAACATCTCTGCCCAACCTTCTTTGTTTGAAAGAGAGGAGAGTCTAAATAAAAAACTCATTTTTCTGCTCATATCGCTATCATCTTCGACGCATATTGAGATAACCAATGAATTTAAGGTTGTACTCTTGAATGCTTATAGAATCCTACATTAGGTTGAGGAACTTTGTAGTCCTTACCTCTCTTAACTCCTGAGGAAAGAAATATCCCATGAAGGAATCTTCAAAAATATATAAAGCTCTAGGTGGCACATTATCACCCTTTAATCATCTTCCACTACTTAAACCATATTCTTGCAACATCCTTAGCTAGTAAGAAGTGAGAGATCCTTTGGACCTCATCAGTAAAACTTTTTAGATCCTTATGAAGCTTTTATCTTTTGAATTAGAGTGGATACATCCTATGAAATAAAACCTAGAAGTGTCTGAAACGTTATGACAGCCTACATGGGCTGCTTTTGATGGTCTACCTGGGCTATCATGGCCTAAGCCAATATCTAGATGCCATAGTGAAACACAAAATTTTCAACATTGGCTTGAGAGGGTTGAATAATATATGTGTTTGGAACTCTTTGTTCAACATGCTTAGATGGCACCTTGGGATTTTCATTTTGTCTTGCTAGATATTGTGTATTTCTAGTTTGCATCAGGTGATCAACAGGTGATCAACAACTCTTCGTAGAGGTGTGATGTGAAACACATATGAGCACAAATTAGACAAAGCAAATAGAGTTGAACTTGATCACATGACTAAGAGCAAGAAAACAAATGTAGCACCTAAACATCCGGTAGCCTCCCACATTATAAGTGTAGTACTATTCATATGTTACGCCAGTAACGAGTACCCTAGGCATTGTCACATGGAATACCATTGTTGGCCCCTATAATTCAATTAGCTAATGGCTCAACTTGACAGAGATACTTAATTAGGAAAGTCAATCAATAATCATATAAGAAAAGTTTCAGACTAATTGACTTCTAAATCAATCAATCGTAACTCAATAATGGAAAGAGTTTCCAAAATAGACACAGAAAGGAAATATCAATTAGTCTCCACCACTATCTATCATTATCTGTGAAGCATCTTTCCAATTGTAAAAAGGTAACCTGACAAGCCCATGACTACCTCAAAAGAAAATACTCAACTAAAGCAATAAAGTAAATATGATTCCTTCAAAGAATAAGAGGTCTCACCAGTATCTTGAAAGGGATGTAGATAATAAAATGATGTAGTGTTAAAATACAATAGTATATGAAAGTATGACATGTAAAATAACTAAAAGGGAACAGCTTGAAGAATAATTAATGCCATAAAATAAAACTCAACTCAACTAAATAAGACATAGAGTTTTAAGAATAAATTCATGCTTTTCAAATCAACTCAATCATATTCAATCTCTATCAAATCAAATCATTCCTTAATTAGAGTTTCTCTAACCAACAACCATGACCTATGAGTGAGTAATGATAGAACGCTTTGTATTATCATTGCCACAATCATCCAATACGTTGATAGATTAAGGGACAATCAACTATCATTAGATCCATAATCAAACAGGTCTTCTTTTGGGATGAGAGAAGCATAGCCTCCTATCTTATGTTGACTACATAGTTTATGGGGTTTGAGTTGCTTGAACTCTCATCCAAATCAATTCTTAATAAAATGCCCAAGTTAATTCATATGATCATATCTTTCATGTAAAAATTATTCAAATCATCTCATCAAGTCTAAATGGACCTTTCAAAGCTTAATCTCACCTCAACTCATCACATTCTTTCATTTAAAAATCATATCATTTAATTTTATTAAAACTCTTTTCATAAAACCATCATTTAAGCTCAAAACTCATGCTCTTTAAACTCTATAAAATATGCTTCTATAATGACTAAAACTAGACCATGAGTGTAACATGGAGAATGAAATCCTCGAGGGAACCCCAAACTAGCCTTCTTAGAATATCATAAAGATTCAAGAGAAATTACGAATACACATAAGCAGAAGCTAAGCATAATCCTAAGATGGAACATAAGAGAACAAGAGGTACATAAGCAAAAGAGTCATACATCATGTCCAACAAGCCTTTAGATCATAGATTGAGCAGGGAATAAGACATGTCTCAATCTCACCCTTAATGAAAATAAAAGATAATCTCAAAACAACATGCAAGCTAGATGAAAGTAGGATCTCCGAAGCATAAGGACTCACACATCTGATTCTGATAGCAATCTAAATCTAGGCATGAATATGAGGAGGAGGATAATAATCTATACCTACATTGTGATATAATGTAGGCATAAAATATGCATTAGTACGTTTGAATGTACCAGGTATGTGGGTATGCAATACAATCATATATATGTATACACACATATACATACACACAAACTTTACTACTTATATAGAAAGGAGAGTTAAACTCCTTGATCAACTAGGGTTGGGGTAATTTTGGTATATATATATGGGCTCATAATTAATAGACTTACAATAATGTGATTGGAATAAAATCATGCATAATCATGTGAAATAATAACAATTGAATCAAAATTAAGGAACCCATAGTTAATTTCGTAAACTCTAAGCAAGATGTAGTAGAATTTACTTGCAAATAATAAAAATAGTGAAATTTAAGGGAACTTATTCATACTTGCGTAAATAATCATAGTATACATAATAATTGGTACAGTTAGAATTAAATTCATAAAACCCATAAAATACATACTTGAAATTAGATGTAAAGTAAAACAATCTTTGGGCTCCATGGTGGAATGGACTCTTAGATGAATGCTTGAAGAAAATTGGTGCACCTTTAAACCCTAGCTTAACATCTTCATGTAGCTTGAGGAGGAAGTGATTTGGGTGAATTTAGTCCTTCGGAGTTTTGGGTTACAAAAATATGAAATCCCTTTCATTGAACCTGCTCTAAAATTCATCCCTCAATATCTCAACCACAAAACCTATCTATGGAGTCATTATTTCTTTACAGTCCATAGATGCCCCTCATAAAAGTCCTATATACTTAGCAAAAGTTTCATCCTTCAAGCACCCATTGTATGAGACAAAGTAAGGCTCGTACTCCCTTATACAAGTTGTAGAAACCCTTTCATAATGCCCCAAAATCAAAAGATTTTCCTACGTGACATGACTTTCATGATACCAATCCACGACCTATAAAAACATACACGATCTTTACTTAGGCTTCATCAAGTCCTATTTCTAACTCTCTGGATCTCTTCTGCAGGCTTAATATACGAGTTGTAAATCCAACCTCAAGTCATAAAAGGTCCTTAGATAATACCCATTGTTTTCTAAATTTCCTAAGTATGATGTCACATATGAGACCCATCTACAACCTGTACAACATTGTACAAGTTGTATACTAGCTCTTCGTCGCTGCTTTTGATCTTGTTCCTACATTTTCTTCCATATTCTGACTTTTCAACTTATGAGGTATTACAATATGTGATAGATACATATCTTTGGAATCCACTTCTGGACTTTAGGTAGGAAATAAAATTATCCTTAGGCACTACCAAAATACTATTCCACTCTATGACAGGTTTATTTAGAAATTGAAATTTAACAACTTGAGTTTTATAATCAATAGTGGCATAACAAGCATAAAGCCAATCCATGCCTAGAATGATATCAAAATCTAATATCTCTAACTCAACTATGTCTTCCTATGATACCTATAATAAATGGAACTATACAATCTCTATAGACTCACTCCGCAAGTATAAACTCACCAATAGGAGTAGAAATACCAGAGGGCTCAAGAAAACTCTCAGAAAGGATTAAAAACTTAACCACCAACTAAGGAGTCCGAAAAACAATGTGGCACCTGGATAAAGTAAAATATACATATCATGATAAAAGACAAAGTATAAATTTAAAGATATCTTGTGAGTTCTCTTGATCTTGGTGACTAGCCATAGAATATAGATGGTTTGAACCTCTGCCTATTCTCAAAGTAGTACCTTTTTGGGCTGCTCTAGCTAGTAATACTTGATATGTAGATTGAGCCTTGTTGCCCCGATCGCTCTATCTCTACATTAGACACTTTCGACATATGGACCATCTGACCACGCTTATAGCAACCAATAATCCCCTATCAATAATCTGTCATGTGAAGCATACCACATCTTCCATAAGGTGATCTTCCTTTGGGACCTTGAACTATACTTCCTTGGGATTGGTAAAAGGAAAAAGGCTCATGATGGTGCATAGCCTAATGATCTTTTCTAAAAATAGGACCTGTCACCGGTACTTTGCTTCTATTGGTTAGAATCATGTCCTATTGACTTGAGCTTTTTTCCCAAATGCTCCCCTCTATCCTTATTTTTATCTTCTTCCACTTGTTGGACATATACCATAAGTCTTTAAAGATCCATGTCAATAATTAGGAGTGATGCAATGAACTTCTTTTTCACCTGTCTACCCAAACCAGAAAGAATCTTCCTCATCTTGGCTCTCACATCTAGGCCATTTCTTGATCTTATCTAGATAGATAAATAAGTTTAAAACTATATTACTTCAATGTCATTCCCTCTTGCTTTAGATTCACAAACTCCTCAACCATACCCTCCCTCAACTCTTTAAGAAAGAAGTGATCAAGGAATGCCTTTTTGAACTTATCTCAATAGCTGGCTCAACAACCTCACCACGACCTTCCTCCCACTGATTGTATCAGACATTAGCCATATCCTTGACCTGATAAAGAACAAGTTCAATTCCCTCAACCCTAGGAGCATCCATAGACTTTAGAATCTTTTACATCTCATTAATAAAATTTTGAGTGTCATCCTTAACCATAGATCTTGTGAAAATTGGTGAGTTCATCATTAAGAAATCTCGAATTCTCATAAAAGTGATTGCTCTTAAGAGATCGAGCTAGGTGCTAAGGAATATTTTGGACTAGTTGAAACAACTACAAACTGTGTGAGAATAGCAATAGCTCCCCTAAAATCAACCTCAAAAGTAGGAGCAGGCTAAGTAGCAGGCATTTTGGGCACGTCTATAATTTGAGCAGGTCGGTCTCTATTCCTCATCTTTGGCTGTAAAGGCATCTCAGTGGTAGTAATATTCCTTTGATTAGCAGTACTTTTAGGATGCATTATCTGCAAATGCATCAATACATGAAACATAAGGGAATTTTATAGAGTTAAACTTATCACGTGGACTAGTAATGTGAAAGAAGTGAGACAATCCCTAATATTATGTAGCCTCTTTATTATAAGATTAGTACACGACACCCCCATAAGTAATACTTTACTAGACACTACTTCATAGTCACACTAGGACTCTTGAAATCTAGGCTCTGATATCAAGTTTGTATCATCTTGAGAGGGTACCCTAGTGTCACAACCCAGCCCCATGGCCGTGACTAGTACCCGAATTGGGCACCCAAACGCAAACACCAAGCTGGATTACAAACAGATGTCTTAATTTTACAGAAATTTTGATAGAGTTTTCTCTATTTTATGCACTATCCCAAATTAACCCTGCAATCAAAAAAGTCCCAATAGAACGTCATATATATACATACGGCCCTGACGGGTAAAACTGCTCAAGATACATATCATCCATGTCTAATCATACGAACTAGGCACAACCCACATATATACGCATCCACAGACCTCTAAATAGACTGACAAAATCATAGGATGGGACAGGGCCCCGTCGAACGAATATATACATATAACCCAATGAACAAAAGTACACATATATACTAAAAGTGAGCTCTGGAGTAGGGGAGCACTTCAATAGCAGAAGGAGGTCTTAAGCTGAAGGGTCACCAAACTATACGTCGGTACCTACGGGCATGAATGCAGCCCCCAAAGAAAGGGGGGTCAATACGAAATACATATCGAGTATGTAAAGCAGAATATACCAACATATAAATCAGAGTATTAACTGAAGCAAAATCATAATAAGCTGATGCATATCCAAAGTACCAAAATGCTTACTTTCCAAAATAAAAATCACTTATCCTAGTCTACAAATCATGCATATAAATCTACGGCGCCATAGCACTGCACAACATCAAAAGTTGCAACTCTCCGAATCCCCATCACATATCACATATCACATATCAAACATAGAATAAGTGAGTCAGGCGCTACATGCCGCCATCGTTGAACTCACACATCACGTACCACATTCAAAAATAGCATAAGTGAGTCAGGCGCTATGTATCGCCGTCCCTGTACTCACCCTAAATATAGCATACCACACAAGTAAGCCAGGCGCTACGTATCGCCGTCCCTGTACCCACATGAGCAAGTCGAGTGCTACGTATTGCCGTCCCTGCACTCACCCAAACATAGCATAACGCGCAAGTGAGCTAGGTGCTACGTATCACCGTCTTTGTACCCATCGATCACATATCACAACACAGAAAGTGAGCAAGGTGTTACGTATCGCCATCCCTGTGTTAACCTTCCAGCACAGCACAAAATCGAAACATATCATAAGGTATTAAATCAGTATCATAAATCCAAACGATAAGTAAAATAATCATATTCGAAATCAGAATACTAATTATTACAAATTCTTTCAAAAGTTATCAAAACCGCATAAAAGGGCATCGCGGGACCTATGGAAATAATCATATTCGAAATCAGAATACTAATTATTACAAATTCTTTCAAAAGTTATCAAAACCGCATAAAAGGGCATCGCGAGACCCATGGCCGGTGGGAGCCCGAACTGGCCCAACTTACAGAGAACACACTCATTCTAAATCATACAAACTCCTACAAGACACCTCAAAATGGTTTCCAAGGCAATCCGAGCTTTTACCAAAAATTACGGACGTTTAAAGCTTAAAATCAAAGAATAGAGTTCCCTCGAGGATCATATCAAAGCCTAATTTGATTTAGGACATGCCAAAAAGAAAGGTTGCTTTACATACCTCAAACGCCCTCCAATTCCCTCCAAATGTAACCCAATCCAACTTATGCTCCGGGGTATCCAAGGTCTGCAACAATTCATAACAATGTTAAATAATTAACTAAAGACTTCTTGGCGTTAAATTCTAAATTTACCCTTAATTCTATTAAAATTTTGGTAGCATTTTCCCTTAAAAATATGCTGCCCCGAGAATCCAACTTGGCTCAAATCAACAACAATAACAACAACAACAACCCAACAACATCAAGAATCAATTCTAATGCCAATATAACAACAATAACTTCAATTATCATCATTTTATCACAATTACAACAACATCAAGAATCAATTCTAATGCCAATATAACAACAATAACTTCAATTATCATCATTTAATCTAACTACAAAATTAGACAGCATACCAACATTTACATAAAGATGATTTCCATCCATTTCTTCACACTATAATAATTATATCATGCTAACCAAGCATCAATTCATCATTCCGACACAACATAATACTATATATACATACACATCTATTATACATATAGCACATGGTCACACCCAACATATATACAATTCCTTTCCAACCTTCCATAATTTATAATTTTCCTTCATTTTAAGATACTACAATATATATACAACCTTCACAACACATAAAATAAAATTAAATCATACCTTTTCCTTTCAACTTCACACTTGAGCTAAGGTTTCCAAAGATGATACTACAACATATATACGACCTTCATAATACATAAAAATAAAATTAAATCATACCTTTTCCTTTCAACTTCACACTTGAGCGAAAGTTCCAAAAATGAGGAAAGAAATATTTTCTTGCACAAATAACAATTTTAAGCTACTCAGGAGCCTCAATATAAGAGGTATGTAACATCAAAATAATTTTGGAATGGAGAGAAAAGAATTTCAATATTTCCAAGTCTTGGTCGTGTCTCCTTCAAGGTTGTTCTTCAACTTTGCTTTGTTTTTGGCTAAGTATGGATGCAAAAATGTATGAAAGAAATATCTTACATATATGTATAAATATATACATACAAGACTTGCCAAGTGTGGGTGGCCCACACCACACTTGGTCCAACCAAAATTCAACACAAGTCAAGTGGGCCCCACGTTGTCT
>DF361767.1:30533-48871 GCA_000787875.1 Solanum virginianum
TTTTTACAAAAATTCAAAATTTTAAAAAATATATTATTTTATTCCACTCCTAGCCCCTACCCAGCCTCCCGCCACCCCTATCCCCCTGTTCCCGGCACCCCAACCCCTCCCCTCACCCCCTCCCCCAAACGAATACAAAAAAAAAATAGAAATTTATTTTGACAAAAATTCAAATTTTAAAAAAAATTAATTTTTATTTCCAACCCCACCCCCCTAAATTCCCAACCAGCCCCCCCTCCTCAAACTAATAAAAATAAAAATTCATTTTTTTAAAAAAAATTCAAATTTTGAAATTTTTGAATTTTTACAAAACTCATTTTCCAGGAAAATATTTTCCTTCGTATCAAACACACCCTATATGTATTCTTAGAAGGTCAAACACTTTGAGTATCTATAAGTATACGTATATATTGATTAATATGGATACCTATATTTACTCATATTTACGCATTGGGTAACTTATTTTTACCCATTTAAAATATGACTCTTAACTCATATCTGATCCATTTTTGTTTGACTCAATTTTTATCGACTCATATCTGATCCAACTCGCTCGTTTGCCACTCCTAAGCATGTTTTTATGCTTCTGCATAAATTTTCTCATGATATTCCTAGATATGTGATGCCAAGACATAGCTTAGGATTACATGTGATTCATAGTACTGTGTTTCTTTTAGAGTATAAACTCGAGTCATGATAAAGTTAGTTTCAGAGAAGTAGATTCAGATATCCTACGATTTTTAAACAGTCATATCTAGTCGAGTCCTTTTTTAGGTGTGATATAACACCCCCTAAAATGAATAGACTCAAATAACTCAAAGGTTAGCAAAATGTTCTATCTCTTCAAGAGTTGGGTTTTACAGACGACATATATGGTCCATAGAACCATCTACATATTGTAGATAGGCTCGTGGAACCAACGTAACTACTACAAGTCCTATTTTAAGTCTGATTTCCATGAGACCATTTCACAATCCGTAGAAAATTCTATCATAGATGATTTTCACAAACCAATACTATGTTAAATTTGTGAGTTCCACGAGGTGGGTCTATGACCCATTATCCCTTTTATGATGCGTAGAAATTGGTTCATGGTTTCCATGTCAAAAACATAGTATGTAAATTTTTATATGAACCAACTGGATGAGCCCATAGAAGTTGATCATAAATTCAAGATCAAAAAGCCATAATATTGACTCAGCTTCTACGAGAGGCAGTCTATAAGCCATAAACTGAACCATGACCCATAGGTAGTGTTTTGTGGTTCCATTGGAAAGTTTTAATATGGGATTCATCTTTATCCATTTTGTCCGGGTATGTAGGTTAATTGTAGAATTAGATTAAGTTTGACCAAGTACTCAATATCTAAATTCCACTGATTTGGTTAGTATAAGTTGAGTTGAGCCCTAATTGTCTTGAATTCCATATTGATTTAATGCTTCACTCTTTGAGTTTTATTAAATTATGAAGCATATTTCAATGAATCCTAGTTGAGTTAATGATCATAATTTTATTATGTATTATTTTGAATTGAGATTTGATGTTTTTCATGTACTGAGCAAAGTATGACTTCAACTAATTTTGAAGCATATTTTATTGATTCTAAAGAGCATGAGTTTTGAGAATATATAATATTTTTGTTAAAAGAGTTTTAATGAGATATGAACAATATAAAAGCATATTATTTGTAAATGAAAGATTGCTATTGCTTGACATGAGATTGAGCTTTGAAAAGTCCATTAAGACTTTATAAGATGACCTGAGTTGTTTTTACATGATAGATATGAGCAAAATGAATTTATATGTGAGCAGTATTTAACACTGATTTAGGTAAGAATTTAGGCAAATCAAAACCCATAAACTTTGTTTCCATTGTAAAATAGGAGGCTATGCCTCTCTTATCACAATAGAGGATTTGTTTGATTGTAAATTCTATGATTGTTGATCATTCCTTAATATTGCATGGTATTGGACAGTTGTGGAATGACAGTGCAACGCATTGGTATATCATCGCTCACTAGTGATGGTTGTCATTAGAGAAACTATCGTTAATGAATTATTTGATTTGATTGAGATTGCATATGATTGAGTCGATTTGAAAAAGCATAGTTTTATTCTTAAAATTGGATATCTTAGTTTTATTTCTTGACATTGAGTATTCTTCGCATTGTTTCCTTTTAGCTATTTTACATATAGTACATTTCATATACTAGTATTTTTTTACTGCATCATTTTATGATGCAGATACAAGTGCTAGAGTTACTCAACCATTATTCAGTTGACAATTTACTTCCTTTTCCCAATAGTGGTGAGATTTCTTTACCTTCAAAGGAATCATATTTACTTTATTACTTTTGTTGAGTATATCTTCTAAGGTAGCCATGCTCTTGTCGTAGTATCTTTTTATGATTGGATAGAGACTTTATTGATAGTGATAGATAGCATTAGAGTCGAATTTATATTTTTTTTCAATGCTAATTTTTCAAAACTATTTCCGCTATTTAGTTATGAGTTGATTAATTTAGCAGTCGTTTGGTTTAAAACCCTTATTTGTTTATTGATTTACTTTTCCACATACATATTCCTTTATCAGTTGTTTCTTTTGTTAATTGAATGAGTGACCAAGTGAATTAGTTCGCTTAAGAGCCAGTAATTGTTTTGCGAGTGTCGGTAACACCTAAGGTACCTTTTCAAGATGATACAAACTTGATATCAGAGCCTAGATTTCAAGAGTCCTAGTGTGACTATGAAGTAGTTTTAGTAAAGTATTACTTATGGGGGTGTCGAGTACCAACTTATAATAAAGAGGCTACATGATATTAGTGATTGTCTCACTTCTTTCACATTACTAGTCCATGTGATAAGTTTAACTCTATAAAATTACCTTATGTCTCATGCATTGATGCATTTGCAGATAATGCATCCTAAAAGTACTTCCAATCAAAGGAATATTATTGGCACTAAGATGCCTTTACAGCCAAAGGTGAGGAATAGAGACCGACATGCTCGAACTATAGAGGTGCCCCAAATGTCTGCTACCTAGCCTGCTCCTACTTCTGAGGTTTGTTTTAGGGGAGCTATTGCTATTCTCACACAGTTTGTAGTTGCTTCAACTAGTCCTAAATATTCCTTAGCGCCTAGCTTGATCTCTTAAGAGCAATCAACTTTTATGTGAATTCAAGATTTCTTAATGATGAACTCGCCAATTTTCACAAGATCTATGGTTGAGGAGGACACTCAAAATTTTATTAATGAGATGTGAAAGATTCTAAAGGCTATAGATGGTTCTAGGGTTGAGGGAATTGACCTTGTTCTTTATCAGGATATGGCTAATGTCTGATACAATCAATGGGAGGAAAGTTGTGGTAAGGTTGTTGAGCTAGCTATTAGGATAAGTTCAAAGAGGCATTCCTTGATCACTTCTTTCTGAAGGAGTTGAGGGAGGCTATGGTTGAGGAGTTTGTGAATCTAAAGCTAGAGGAAATGACATTGAAGGAGTATAGGTTTAAACTTATTTATCCATCTACATAGGATCCAGAGATGGCCTAGATGTGAGAGCCAAGATGAGGAAGATTCTTTCTGGTTTGGGTAGACAGGTGAAAAAAAAGTTCATAGCATCACTCTTAATCATTGAAATGGATCTTTAAAAACTTATGGTATATGTCCAACAAGTGGAAGAAGATAAAAATAAGGATAGAGGGGAGCATTTGCGAAAAAAGCTGAAGTCAATAGGACACGATTCTAACCAATAGAAGCAAAGTAAGGATGACAGGTCGTATTTTTAGAAAAGATCATTAGGCTATGCACCATCATGAGCCTTTTACCTTTTACCAATCCCAAGGAATTATAGTTTAAGGTCCCAAAGGAAGATCACCTTATGGAAGATGTGGTATGCTTCACACGATAGATTGTCAATAGGGGATTATTGGTTGCTACAAGCGTGGTCAGATGGTCCATATGTCGAAAGTGTCTGATGTGGAGATAGAGTGATCGGGGCAACAAGCGTCAATCTACATATCAAGTATTACTAGCTAGAGCAGCCCAAAAAGGTACTACTTTGAGAATAGGTAGAGGTTCAAACCATCTGTATTCTATGGCTAGTCACCAAGATCAAGAGAACTCACAAGATATCTTTAAATTTATACTTTGTCTTTTCTCATGATATGTATATTTTACTTTATCCAGGTGCTACATTGTTTTTTGGACTCCTTAGTTGGTGGTTACGCTTTTAACCCTTCTTGAGAGTTTTCTTAAGCCATCTTGCATTTCTACTCCTATTGGTGAGTTTATACTTGTGAAGAAAGTCTATAGAGATTGTATAGTTCCATTTATTATAGATATCATGGAAGACAAAGTTTAGTTAGAGATATTTGATTTTGATGTTATTCTAGGCATGGATTGGCTTTATGCTTGTTATGCCACTATTGATTATAAAACTCAAGTTGTCAAATTTCAGTTTCTAAATAAACCTATCATAGAGTGGAAGAGTATACTGGCAGTGCCTAAGGGTAATTTTATTTTGTATCTTAAGGCTAGAAGTGGATTCCAAAGATGTGTATCTATTGCATAGTGTAACACCTCATAAGTTGAAAAGTCAGAATATGGAAGAAAATGCAAGAACAAGATCAAGAGCAGGGACTAAGAGCTAGTATACAGCTTGTACAATATTGTATAGGTTGTAGATGGGTCTCGTATGTGACATCATACTTAGGAAATTTAAAAAAGAATGGGTATTATCTAAGGGCCTTTTATGAGTTGAGGTTGGGTTTACAGCTTGTATATTAAGCATGTAGATGAGATCCAGAGAGTTAGAAATGAGACTTGACAGGATGAAACCTAAGTAAAGGTCGTGTATGTTTTTACAAGTGGATTGGTATCATGAAAGTCATGTCACGTAGGAAAATCTTTTGATTTTGGGACAATATGAAAGAGTTTCTACAACCTGTATAAGGGAGTACGGGCATTACTTTGTCTTATACAAAGGGTATTTGAAGGATGAAACTTTGGCTAAGTATAGAGGACTTTTATGTGGGGCATATATAGATTATAGAAGAAAGGATGACTCCATAGATAGGTTTTGTGGTTGAGATACTGAGGGATGAATTTTAGATCAGGTTCAATGAAAGGGGTTCCACAAGCTCTAGATGGGTGTATGACTTGTAGAACCAATTCATAGACTTCATGTGATAGTTTTGATTAAGGATATTTTTGTTTTTTCCTACCCTTCTAACCTCTAAACTATATCATTTTGGTCCTATTAATACTCCATAATCGCCCCAACCCTCCTGATTTCATATTTTTCTCACCCAAAACTCCAAAGGACTAAATTCTCCCAAATCACTTCCTCCTCAAGCTACATGAAGATGTTGAGCTAGGGTTTAAAGGTCCACCAATTTTCTTCAAGTATTCATCTAAGGATCCATTCTACCATGGAGCCCAAAGATTGCTTTACTTTCCATCCAATTTCAAGTAAGTATTTTGTGGGTTTTATGAATTTAATTCTAACTGTGCGAATTATTATTTATATTATGATTATTTATGCAAGTATGAATGAGTTCCCTTAAATTTCACTATTTTCATTATTTGCAAGTAAATTCTACTACATCCTGCTTAGAGTTTACGAAATTAACTATGGGTTCCCTAATTTTGCTTCAATTGCTACTATTTTACATTATTATGCATGATTTAATTCCAATCACATTATTCTATGTCTATTAATTATGAGCCCCCCCCCCCCACACACACACACACACAGCCACACCTATATATGGAGTAGCAAGACAAAATGAAAATCCCAAGGTGCCCTCCAAGCATGTTGAACTAAGAGGTCCATTCACAGATATTATTCAACCCTCTCTAGCCGATGTTGCAAATGTTGTGTTTCACTATGGCATCTAGAAGGAGAGTTAAACTCCTTGATCAACTAGAGTTGGGGGTAATTTTGGTATATATATATAAGTAGTAAAGTGTCTAATGTATTAATGCATATTTTATGCCTACATTATATCATAATTAGGTATATATCATTATCCTCCTCCTCATACTCATGGCTAGAATTAGATTGCTATCAAAATCAGATGTGTGAGTCCTCATGCTTCGGGGATCCTACTTTAATCTAGCTTACATGTTATTTTGAGATTATCTTTTATTTTCATTAAGAGTGAGATCGGGACATGTCTTATCCCCTGCTTAATCTACGATTTAGAGGCTTGTTGGACATGATGTATGACTCTTTGGCTTATGTACCTCTTGCTCTCTTATGTTCTAGCTTATGATTATGCTTAGCTTCTGCTTATGTATATTCGTAATTTACCTTGAATTTTTATGATATTCCAAGAAGGCCAGTTTGGGGTTCCCTTGGGGATTTCATTCTCCGTGTTACACTCACGGTCTAGCTTCGGTCATTATATAAGCATATTTTATATAGTGTAAAGAGCATGAGTTTTGAGCTTAAATGATGGTTTTGAGAAAAGAGTTTTAATGAAATTATATGATATGAAAACATATGATTTTTAAATGAAAGAATATGATGAGTTGAGGTGAGATTAAGCTTTGAAAGGTCCACTTAGACTTCATGAAATGATTTGAATAATTTTTACATGAAAGATATGATCATAATGAATTAACTTGGGCATTGTATTAAGAATTGATTTGGATGAGAGTTCAAGCAACTAAAACCCCATAAACTATGTAGTCAACATAAGATAGGAGGCTATGCCTCTCTCATCCCAAAAGAAGACTTGTTCGGTTGTGGATCTAATAATAGTTGATCGTCCCTTATCTAGCAAGGTATTGGATGACTGTGGCTATGATAATACAAAGCGTTCTATCATTACTCACTCATAGGTCATGGTTGTTGGTTAGAGAAACTCTAATTCATGAATGATTTGATTTGATAGAGATTGAATATGATTGAGTTGATTTGAAAAGCATGAATTTATTCTTAAAACTCCATATCTTATTAAGTTGAGTTGAGTTTATTTTGCGGTCCTTTTTAGTTTTGACATGTAGTAATTTCATGTACTGATGTCTTTCAACACTGCATCATTTTATGATCTACATCCCTTTCAAGATACTGGTGAGACCTCCTTGTCTTTGAAGGCATCATATTTACTTGATTGCTTTAGTTGAATATTTTCTTTTGAGGTAGTCATGGGCTTGTCAGGTTACCTTCTTAGATTTGATAGATGTTGCACAGACAATGATAGATAGTGGTGGAAACTAATTGATGTTTCCTTTCTGTGTCTATTTAGGAAACTCTTTCCATTATTGAGTTACAAGTTCCTTCAATTAGAAGTCAATTGGTTTGAAACTCTTCTTATATAATTGTTGATTGACTTTCCCACTTTAGTATCCCTGTACAAGTTGAGCCATTCGCTAATTGAATTATTGGGGCCAACAATGGTATTCCATATGGTGACAATGCTTAGGGTACTCGTTATGGGCGTAACATGTGAATCATGCTACACTTATAATGAGGGAGGCTACCGGATGTTTAGGTGCTACATTTTTTTTCTTGCTCTTAGTCATGTGATCGAGTTCAACTCTATTTGCTTTGTCTAATTTGTGCTCATATGTGTTTCACATCATACCTTTACAAAGAGTTGTTGATCATCTGGTGTAAACTAGAAATAGATAGCATCCAGCAAGACAAAATGAAAATCCCAAGGTGCCCTCCAAGCATGTTGAACTAAGAGGTCCATTCACAGATATTATTCAACCCTCTCTAGCCGATGTTGCAAATGTTGTGTTTCACTATGGCATCTAGATATTGGCTTAGGCCATGATAGCATAGGCCGTCATAATGTTTCAGACACTTCTATGTTTCGTTTCATAGGATGTATCCTCTTGAATTCAAAAGATAAAAGATTAATGAGGATCTAAAAAGTTTTACTAATGAGGTCCAAAGGATCTCTCACTTCTTACTAGCTTAAGGATGTTGCAAGAATATGGTTTAAGTAGTGGAATATGATTAAAGGGTGATAATGTACCACCTAAAGCTTTAGATAATTTTGAAGATTCCTTCATGGGATATTTCTTTCCTCAGGAGTTAAAAAAGGTAAGGACTACAGAGTTCCTCAACCAATGTAGGATTCTATAAGCATTCAAGGGTACAACCTTAAATTCATTGGTTATCTCAATATGTGTCGAAGATGATAGCGATATGAGCAGACAAAATGAGTTTTTTATTTAGACTCTCCCCTCTTTCAAACAAAGAAGGTAGGGTCGTGATGTTGATTGGAGATATAGACATTCTCTAACTATTGTTATATGTGTAGTAGGCCAAGAATGATAAGTTAAAGGATAAGAAAAAGTTTCACAGCAAAAGAGCAAGTACATCAAATCATATGTCCTGTCAGTAGATGCTCGAAAATTAGAATCAATCATCCTATCAGAAGATGTCAACTAGACCAGCTCTACCTTTAGCAAGTGCACCACACCCAGACCTGGAAATGAGCAGAAGGGTAGGGAAGTTAGTTCTCAATCTCAAGGCAATTTTGCTTAGGGGGACTTACCTTATCCTATTGCCACAAGTTTGATAAGAACTATCTCGATAGGTAACTTTATGGTACGGATGGGTGTTACAGATATGGTCAGGTAGGTAATATATTAGGGATTTCCCATTAGTCGAATCAGTAAGTTAGTAGCTTCAGTAGGTAGATTACTCAAAAGGGCACTACTTATAGTGCAAATGGTAGTCAGAATCGCTTTTACATCTTATCATCTCATCAGGATACAAGAACTCTCTTTATGTTATTACTGGGGTGTTAAAAATATAACTCACTTGATGTTCATGCTTTATCAGATCATAGAGCTACCTTATCCTTTATAATTCATTATGTTTTTGATAAATTTAGTTTCAGTTCTAAACTACTCTGAGAATCTTTTTCTGTCTCTACTCAAGTTAGGGAGTCAGTCTTGGCTAAATGAATTTATAAAAATTATGTTCTCTCAATCTTTGATAAAGATACCATAGTTGATCTAGTAGAGTTAGATATGGTAGACGTTGATGTTATTTTTTGCATGGATTATTTACAAACATGCTATGACCTAGTTGACTGTAGAATAAGAATTGTAAAGTTTCAATTTCCTAATGAGTCAGTCATAAAGTGAAAGGTTGGTTTTACTATACCTAAGGGTCATTTCATCTATTTATTTAAAGTCAAAATTATGAGCTCCAATGGTTATCTATACCATCTAGTTAGTGTTGAGGATTCCAACCTTGAGACTGAATCTCTTCAACTAGTCTTTGTAGTATACGAGTTTGCTGAAATCTTTTTTGACAATCTTCTCGGAGTCCTCTTGATATGGATATAGACCATAGGATAGACACTCTCGCTGTACATAGCCTAACTCTGTTCCTCCATGTATAATAGCCCCATTCTACTTAAAAGAAATGAAAGAATAGTTTAAAGACCTCCTAGATAAGCGATTCATACCATTTCCTCACAGTACCCTAATCCTTTTCATTAGCTAGAAAGATGGTTCTATTAGATCATGTATTAACTACCACCAGTTGAACAAGGTCACAATTCATAACAAGTATCCCCTTCCCAGAATTGAAAACTTATTCAATAAGTATCAGGGAGCAACTTGTTCCTCTAAGATTGATCTCATATATGAATACCATCAATTTAAAGATACAAAGTGCAGTGACCCCCAGTTTAGGAGCCTAAGAGTGCAAAAAGTTGGCCTGAAAAATGGATCGCAGTCAAGTTTACGAGGGTGACTTATGGGTTGTAAGTGGTTTAGGAGCCTAAGAGTGCAGAAAATTGGCCTGAAAATTGAACTACAGTCAAGTTTACAAGGGTAACTTATGGGTCGTAAGTGGTTATACGATCCGTAGGTGAGCTCGTCGATATGGACCTTGAATTGAAGGAATTTTAAAGTTGCTTGAAGGTGACCTATGAATTTCCAGCATGGCCCGTAGAACGTAGCACGACCTATAGAAACCTCCGTGGAATGGGTCTAAGAAGATGGAAAAAAAGGCCAAGTATGGAGGAAATCTACGAGTTCAACCATGATCCCCTATGTCCTTATATGACCCATAAGAAGGTTTTATGGTTTGGGTCCAAGAAGAGTTCGTTTTGGGGGTTTTAGGTGTGTTACTAGATGGACAGGACCTACGGCCCGTAGGTTGACCTATGGCTCGTAAATGGCCTTTCGTAGGATCGATTTAGCCAGTTTTAAAAAGGGCATTTTTCTCATTTCTTCACATCCTAACTCCAATGCTACATCATTTTGAATCCTAAAATGCCCTATATAAGTTTTACACTACCCCTTTTACCCCCATTCCTAAACTATCCTCCTAAAACCTTAGTCCTAAAATCTCCCAAGTCTCCCAAGGTTCTCCATTGAAGATAAGGCTAGGGTTTTGAGTTTTTTTCTGTCATACCCTGAGAGGGTACCCTTCCTGTGGCTAGCGTGCGAAGACTATTACTAACTTCTGAGCAAACCACTTGGCCTTATTATCACATCATACTCAATAACGAAAGAAAATAACTCAAATAGATACAATATTATTAATGAAAAGTCGCTCAAAATTTCAAAGGACAAGGTTTTGAAATTATACAACAGTTTTAACAAATCACTCACTCAACGTCTATGGAGCTTCTACTCAACAATCCAGACGATGCCACGACAGGCCATAGACACCTAAAATAAAATAGCACTTAATAAAAGACAGAAGATAAAAAGAGCTTCTCAAGAATCTAAGGAGAGCTCACCAACTCCGAAGTGCATGATCCGAATCTCAGCGATGCGCAGGCTGAAGTCCTTTATCTCCAGTATCTACATCATGAAACGATAGAGTGCTAAGGGCGTCAGTACATGGAATGTATGGTAAGTCCAATGGCTCAAATGTAATTAATAATAATAATAATGTTGATGATGATGATGATGATAATGATAGGCTCAAGAATACTCACCTGAACTCCTCAACTCATGTTCAGCTCAGTATAACAGTTTAGAACATTTCATAAATTCAAACAATATATATATATATATATATATATATAGTGAAAGTAAACTCAAGTTTGTAAATCTCATATTCAATCAAAGCTGCAT
This sequence comes from Solanum virginianum, assembly GCA_000787875.1. Taxonomy (NCBI): domain Eukaryota; kingdom Viridiplantae; phylum Streptophyta; class Magnoliopsida; order Solanales; family Solanaceae; genus Solanum; species Solanum virginianum. Next base: position 41,601 of record DF361767.1, read on the forward strand.
AGGAGTTTCTCTTAACCAACATACCTCCCACCACCATAAGTTAGGTGATGTACAACGAATTAGCATCGTTGCCACACCAATCCTATAAGTACCACGGCATAGGACGAACAACTCTCTCTTAGATCCAGGGTAAATGTCCACTTGCAGGACAACTCACCAGAACGATATTGTATGACTATCCTAAACTGACAACGTAGTTCTAAGGGTTAAAGTAAAAGTATACTCGCTCCCCTCTCGATGCTCGATACTCCTCCCAAGACTTAAACATGCTCAAATCATCATGTAACTCAATCCTCAATACTCAATCAATCAACTCATCCTCAACCTGATAGAGTTATCTCAATTCATCTCAAAGATTCCTCAATTCATTCAATCACATGTAAGTACTCAAATATAGTCAACTCAACAATCGTGTAGCTTATCATGCTCGACTCAATTCAAACGGTCATTTGGACACTTTTAACCTTACACATCATGTTATGTAAACAAGTTTATAATGTAACATGTTTTCATGTTTAACGACCCAAGTATTCTCAATTCGTCACATTAACCTCAACTTAACTTCATATAAACTCATTTCACATAGAACATAAATCTCAAGACATAATATAATTTCAAGTAGTAAAATCCTCATATAATAGCAAGAGAATAAATAAAACTTCCTCATCAACAACTTCTGTTAAATTTCTAACTCAAGTAAATCAGGTGACTGTAGGGTCTTTCGATTTAACTTTTATGCATCAAGATAAATTCATCACTCATCATAAATAATATCCTCATAATAAAGTACTTAAAAGTACACAAAAATAAACTCATTTATATAAAATATCTTACTATAAAAGATTTAGAAAATAGGAGCAACTTACAAGAGTAAAATTGCCGAAGCTCTACACAGTAAAACACCTCCCTTCAGCTAATAAAAATCTCATAAAATATTGTGTAGTATGTATATGTTTTCTCCTACTACACTCACTCATTTTCTTCTTCTCAACGAATGAGCTGAATGCTCAATTTTCTTCTGCTTATTTTTTTTGTTTGCACTGTCTCTATGGATGAAATGAGCCTTTTATATAGAGGCTTAAATGCCTCCTTCTCAATAACTTGAGCATTAAAATAATGTAAAGAGGAGCAATAATTCTTAGTGCAAATAGAGATAATTAATTAAAATATATCAAGTGGAGAAATGATTTAACAAGATAATGTTAAAATATTAAAGCACTGCACAATCATATATAATAGTAATAAAATATACTAGTGCATACGAAAATATTAAAAAATGCTATAACAATCCCCTTTTCAAAAATCCTCCTTACACTATTCCAACTCAAGTAGAAAAAATTTCGGGGCCGTTACATTATCTCCCCTTAGGATCATTCGTCCTCGAATAAAAAGAATATAGGTTAAGGCACGAATCCTCTCATAGACTCTAACAATTAATTACCCCTCAACTGACTCATTTAAACCAATCAAATAAGGAATGGAACAATTATAATAATCACATCACATTAACAAGTCATACTAATCCTCACTCGAGCTCTAGAACTCTATCATATCTATGAATGAAAGAAAAAACTCAATGAATATGAGTATAGAAGGAATTGTTACCATCAATTCTCTCATCATCCGTAGACTGGAATAAGTGGGGGTATTTGGACTTCATGTCCTCCCCCGCCTCCCAAGTAGCTTCTTCTATGAATTGATTCCTCCACAATATCTTAATAGACGTAATCTCTTTGTTTCTCAACCTTAGAACCTGGCTATCAAGGATTTGGACAGAATTTTCTCATAACTCAAACTATCTTTCACCCTAATATTCTCGACAGGCACCACCAATCGCGGATCTCCTAAACATTTCTTAAGCATAGAAATGTGGAAAACCGGGTGGATAACTGCTAATTCTGAAGGTAACTCCAACTCATACGCAACTTTGCCCACTTTCTTTATAACTCTGTAAGGGCCAATGTATCTCGGACTCAGCTTTCCTTTCTTCCTAAATCTCATCACTTCCTTCATGGCCGACACTTTCAAATATATCCAATCTTTGATCTCAAACTCTAAGTCTCTTCCTCGGACATCCGTATAAGATTTGTGTTGACTCTGTGCAGTCCTCAACCTCTCACGAATAGTCTTCACTTTCTCTACCACTTGGTGAACGAAGTCTGGTCCGATCAACTCTGATTTTCCTACCTCAAATCATCTAATCGGCGATCTACACCGCCTCCCATAGAGTGCCTCATATGGGGCCATTTGAGTACTCGAATGAAAGCTATTGTTATAAGTAAACTTTATTAAAGGCAAATGGTCATCCCAATTACCCTTAAAGTCAATAATGCATGCTCTTAACATATCCTCCAACGTCTGAATAGTACGTTCTGCTTGGCCATCTATTTGAGGGTGGAAGGCCGTACTTAGATTCACCTTAGTACCTAATCCTTTCTGGATAGATCTCCAAAGCTGAGAGGTGAACTGAGCTCCTCTATTCGAGATGATGGACAAAGGAACTCCATGCAACCTCATAATCTCATGAATGTACATTTAGCATATTCCTCTGCATTGTTAGTTATTTTGACTGCCAAGAAGTAAGCAGACTTAGTCATCCTATCAACTGTCATCCAAATAGAATCATGTTGCTTTCGTGACCTTGGTAAACCGGTAATGAAATCCACATTGATCATTTCCCATTTCTATTCTGGAATCTCAATGTTCTAAGCCAACCTACTCGGTCTCTGATGCTCAACCTTGACCTACTGACAATTGGGATACTTCGCAACAAATTCCGCCATATCCCTTTTCATCCCATTCCACTAATAGACTTCTCTCAAGTCGTGATACATCTATGTAGAGCCAGGATGAATGGAATACTTGGAATTATGTGCTTCTGCCATGATTCTTTCTCGAATACACTTATAGCAACCATTCCCTCCGTCTCTACATTCTCCCAGATATATTTTGCCACATTTCCTGTAAGGTAGCCTTCAACATCAGGAACACACAACCTGCCTTGATACCTCAATACCCCATCTCCCCCTTTGGCGAAATCCATAACCTTCTACTTATGTACATCATCTTTCAACTGCAATAAAATAAGATCTCGGTCTTACTTTTTCTTCACCTCTGACATTAAGGATGAAGTAGACCCATTTTGGACATTAAACCCTCCCTCATTATTCTCTTCAAGTTGTACTCCCAATCTAGCCAGTCTATGCGCCTGCCCCTGGTATAGTCCCCCCCTCATTATTCTCTTCAAGTTGTACTCCCAATCTAGCCAGTCTATGCACCTCTTTAACCAGCTCTTTCCTTTCTCCCTCCACATGGGCAGTGCTCCCATGGACATCCTACTAAGAGCATCGGCAACCATATTAGCCTTACCCGGATGGTAGAGAATGCTCATGTTATAGTCCTTGAGCAATTTAAGCCATCTTCTTTGCCTCAAGTTAAGCTCCTTCTAGGTGAAGATGTATTATAGACGTTTATGGTGCGTGAATACATCAGCATGCACTCTATACAAGTAGTGGTGCCAGATCTTAAGAGCAAACACTACTGCTGCCTACTCTAAGTCATGAGCGGGGTAGTTCTTCTCATATACTTTAAGCTGTCTAGAAGCATAGGCAACAACCTTCCCTTTTTGCATCAAAACACATCCCAATCCCACTCTTGAGGCATCGCAATAGATAATAAACGCATCAGTCCCATCAGGCAAGGTCAACACTAGTGCACTAGTCAACCTCGTCTTTAGCTCTAGGAAACTTTTCTCACACTCGTCGGACCATTAAAACTTAACCTTCTTCTGAGTCAATCTAGTCAATGGCGCAACTATGGAAGAGAATCCCTCAACAAACCTTCGATAGTACCCAGCCAACCCCAGAAAACTTCTTATCTCATCGGTGAGGTTATTTTTGGCCAATTCTTAACCGCCTCAATCTTTTGAGTATCCACTCGAATTCCATCCCCAGAAACCATATGACCTAAGATAGCCACAGATTTGAGCCAAAATTCACACTTAAAAAACTTTGCATATAACTCATGATCTCGGACCATTTCCAAAGTAATTCTGAGGTGATTAGTATGCTACTCTTCATTTCTAGAATACACCAAAATATCGTCGATGAATACAATCACTAATGTGTTAAGATACTACCTGAATACCCTATTCATTAAGTCCATAAAGGCTGCAGGTGTATTTGTCAACCCAAATGACATCACCAAAAATTGGAAATGACCATATTGGGTTTGAAAAGCCATCTTCGGGATGTCACATTCTCTCACTTTCAACTGGTGATAACCTAATTTGAGGTCTATCTTAGAGAAAATAGTGGCACTCTGAAGTTGGTCAAACAAGTCATCGATTCTCACAAGGGGATATTTATTCTTAATCGTTACCTTATTCAGTTGACGATAGTCGATACACATCCTGAAGGAACTATCCTTCTTTCAAACAAACAAGACCAGAACGTCCCATGGAGAGACACTCGGGCTCATGAATCCTTTTTTAATAGGTCTCTCAATTGTTCCTTCAACTTTTTCAACTCTGCAGGGGCCATCCGATATAGTGGAATGGAAATCAGCTTGGTGTTAGGAAAAACATCAATCCGAAGTCAATTTCTCTATCAGGAGGGATTCTTGGCCAATCCTCAGGATACTCATTTACAATTGGGACTGACTTGAGAGAAGGGAGCCTAACATCATCCAATTTAACTCGCCCGAGGTGATAGATACATCCCTTAGAAATCAATTTTTAGGGCCTTGAGGTAAGAAATAAATTTACCCTTTGGCACAACCGAATCTCCCTTCCACTAAAAATAGGCTCATTTGGAAACTGAAATTTGACTGTTCGAGTTCGACAATCAACAGAGGCATAGCAAGCATAAAGCCAATCCATACCAAGGATTATATCAAAATCAACCATCCCTAACTCAACCAAATCAACAAAAGTATCCCTATGATGAATAGATACCACACAATTTCTATAGATTCTCTCGGCTTGAATAAACTCACCAACTGGAGTAGAAACATAAAATGGTTCAAGCAAGCACTCAGGGAGAATCTTAAATCTACTCGATATATAAGGAGATACAAATGATAATGTGGCACCAGGATCCATCAAAACATAATAATCAAGAGTAAAGACTCGAATCATATCCGTCATAACATCCGGTGCAACCTCTTGGTCCTATCGATTCCCCATTGCGTACAGACAGTTTGTCCTGCTGCCTGCCCCTGGTATAGTCCCCCATTGGTTAACCCTCGTTGATGGTGCTGTTGTAGTGGTTTGGGCCTTATTGCTCCATGTCAGACACTCCCTTTAAAAATGACCCAGTTGGCCACACTTATAGCAACCATTCCCTCCGTCTCTACATTCTCCCAGATATATTTTGCCACATTTCCTGTAAGGTAGCCTCTCTTTAGAGCCAAGAGTCACGCTGGCTTGCGAACCCTGCTCCCTAAAGTTTGGCTAGCCCTGAGACTTTTGATCATACCTGTGGCTCGAAGCTGGTGTACTTGCTGAAGATGGTGCATATCCCGAGGTCCTCTTTTGGAAGTAGGACTTATCTCCCTTTCCTTGCTTGTGCCAGCTTGGCTCCGACCCTGCTGACCTGGCTTTCTTGCTCAGATGCTCCTCTCTGTCCTTCTTCTTGTCTTCTACAGTTTCCTGAGCATACACCATTAATCTAGAAATATCCACATCTGGGATTAATAATGCTACCTTACATTCTCTCTTCGTATGCTTACTTAGCTCAGATACAAACCTCCTCATCCTTGCTCTCATATTCGGGACCATCTCTATAGCGTACCTGGACAGCTGGGTGAATTTCAAGCTATACTGCTTCACCGGCAATCCCCCTTGTTTCAAGTTTACAAACTCCTCAACCTTCGCCTCTCTCAGCTCTTGAGGGAAAAAGTGATCAAGAAAGGCACTTCAAACTCATCCCAAGCAGCAGGATCAATATTTTCTCCCCGACTCTCTTCCCACTGATTGTGCTAAACATTGGCCACATCCTTGAGTTGGTAAGCAACTAGATCAACTCCCTCAATCTCAGTCGCATGCATGGTCTTCAACACCTTCCACATCTCATCAATGATGTTCTGAGGGTCTTTTTCAACTTTTGACCCAGTATACATAGATGGGTTCATCCTCAGAAAATCCCTTAGCCTGGAAGCAGTCGTAGGCTCTTGAGAGCTAGAGCTAGGGGCTGGTGAACCCCGATTCCTATTCTGAGCAGCTACTAAATGGGTAAGCATAGCTATGGCTCCTTGAAATTCGGCCTCTAAAGTAGGAGCAGGTGGAGTAGTAGGTGTCACAGGGACACCAGTAGTCCTGGGCGGTCGGCCTTGACCCCTCGTTTCCATTTGAGAAGGCACCTCTAAAGTATGGTTCTCGGCAGTGCTAGCTGAGGTATTTCTCTAGGTTACTGCATGTCTTGGAGGCATGATCTACAATCGCATAAGTCACGATATTATTAATGAAAACTCGCTCAAAATTTCAAAGGACAAGGTTTTGAAATTACATAATACTTTTAACAAATAACTCACTCAACGTCTATGAAGCCTCTACTCAACAATCCAGATGGTGCCATGATAGGCCATAGGCACCTAAAATAAAATAGCACTCAATAAAAGATAGAAGATAAAAAGGGCTTCTCCAGAATGTAAGGAGAGCTCACCAACTCTGAAGTGCACGATCCAGATCTCAGCGGTAAGCGACTGAAGTTCTTTATCTCCAGTATCTGCATCATGAAACAATGCAGCGGTAAGGGCGTCAGTATATGAAATGTACGACAAGTCCAACAGCTCAAATATAATAGTAATAATGATAGGCTAAAGAATACTCACCTGAACTCCTCAACTCATGTTCAGCTCAGTATATAACAGTTTAGAACATTTCATACATTTAAATAATATATATATATATATATATATATATGTATATATGTATAGTGAAAGTAAACACAAGTTTGTAAATCTCATGTTCAATCAAAGTTGCTTAGGAGTTTCTCTTAACCGTCATATCTCCCACCACCATAAGTTAGGTGTTGTACAACGAATCAGCATCATTGTCATGCCTGTCCTATACGTACTGCGGGATAGGACGATCAACTCTCTCTTGGATCCAGGGTAAATGTCCACTTGCGGGATAAGTCACCAGAACGATATTGTATGACTATCCTACGCTGGCAACGTAGTTCTAGGGGTTAAAGTAAAAGTATACTCGCTCTCCACTCGGTGCTTGATACTTCTCCCAAGACTTAAACATGCTCAATTTATTCATTTAA
>DF361766.1:8445-28692 GCA_000787875.1 Solanum virginianum
GATTATTAGATTTATTTTTTTCTAAAAAAAAAAAAAAGTTTGCATTTTTTTTTTTTGACAAAGATAACAGTAAAACAAATTTGCATTAAGTTTATAAATGTACTGAATAATTAGGTACGGTTATAATATTTATAAAAATAAAGCCAAATATTACTGAATTAGAAAAAGAGTACCGAATAAGTTTCAACAACACATGCCCTATGTAATTCCACAAGTGGGATCGGAGAAGGGTAGAGTATATGCAAATCTTACCCCTACCTCGGAAGGTAGAGAGGTGCTTTCGGATAGACCCTCGGTTCAAGGGGGAAAAATTCAAAGATGATTAAAAGAAAAGAATTAATAAGAATCAAGGAGTCATGAAAAAGTACTATATAAATCATGCCAAATCATTCTAACAAAAAGGAAATGTAACTACAACAAAATAATACAATAATTCAAGTGTAAAAAATAACAGGTAATAACATACATTGGAGGACAAGAAATTCCATGGGTAACATTACGACTACATGTATGGAAAGATAAGCAAGCCAACGTTTTACTACCTACTAACCTTCCATCCTAATTTGTTCCCTCTACAATCTTCTATCTAAGATCATATCCTCAATAAAATGAAATTGCGCTATGTCATGTCTATTCACCTCTCCCCAATATGTTTTTAGCCCACCTCTACCTCCCCTGAAACCATCCATACCCACCTCACACCTCCGCACTTGGAGCATCAACACCGAATAAACTTGTGTAAAATATATCTTATATTTTGAGTTCTAAAATAATGGAACATTAAAATTTTTGCCTTGAGTTGTCATGATGAAAATGACTACAAGACAAGTAATTAACGTCAAAAAACCTATTATGCTGCTCGTACTGAAACTACATTACTTCTAGCACTTCGAGTAGAAACTAATAAGCTAAGGTATTTCAACAACCATGGGCAACAAGTCACAATGTATTAAAGATCTTTCTTCCCATATGATTTCAATTTCTCTTATTGGATACTCAAATTTAGTAGACTTGGTTCTTGACTCCCAAATCTTGATTGAATTTTTCCCCCTTCGTATGATTCAAATTACCTTAGTTTGATTTTGTTTTCTGTGTAAAATAGTGGGATTGACCTCTATTTTTGTCGTCTTTCATGTTCACTTGATTCAATACCTTTCAAAGGCAAAATGTCAAGAAATTGTTTGTCAAAAGTCCTACAGAAGTATGCATGTTATCGTGTTCTGTTACCTGTAACTTTTACATGACATTCTCTAAAAATACTGATAATTAACCAAACCACACAGATACTGATACAGAGGAGAACTAGAATTGATGGGATGGTTTTGAAAAGTCTAATTTTGGTTGTACAAAATATTGTGACATACCCAATATAATCCTTTGCGCCTTTGGTGAATGGTGAAGCGAGGCAAAGTCCTTTCGCCTATTACAACCAAGGCAAGGCGACATTTAAAAAGGCGAGCAGAGGCGAGAAAATGGTGAGAGGCGAGGTGAAGCGCTATAGGCGTCGGCTTTTTTATTTTTTCAAAAAATAGTTCTGATTTATTAATTAAAAAAAAATATTAGGGTTTATTTGAAGTTTTGGGTTTCTGGAATTGTAGACTCCTTTTTTCCTCTCCAGTGGCAGCTCGCAGTCATTTTCTGCGAACTTCGCAGTCAGTTTCTCCAATTCGGTGTCGGTGTTCTTTTTCAAGAGTTCGATTCTTCAGTTCGGTGTAGGGGTCGCGAGACTTCGATGCCCGAAGAACTGAACTTCTATTGAAAAAAATTTGAACAAATTTATATATATATTAGACCAAAAAACTAAAATTTTATATATATTTAGATATGTATATAAATCAATTAGCAATTAAATCATTCATAAAACAAGTCAAAATAGCAACAAATTTATAATTCATATAGTTAACTTAAAATATATTTTTGTCGATTTATGTCATATAAAGGAATTTGTCTTCGTGCTTGTTTTCTTCAAGCAATAGTTTGAGTCGCAAGTTCTTGACAAAGATAAACATAGTTTTTTAAGCACAATAAGTTCTTCATGGGGTGCTTCATCACTTAACATGATTTTAAGTTTTTGAGTGTCTTATACTTTGACTTTGTCCTCGTTTTATTTTTCATTAGTTCGCACTGGAAAATCATTTTAGAAACACCGAACAAAACCAAACCGAACTTGAAAAAATTGAATCGAACCGAAATATTTCGGTTGGTATATGGTGCACCTTTTTTCAAAACCAAAAACCGAAAAACCAAACCGAAATTTGCCAAAACCAAACCGAAGAACCGAATGCCCACCCATCAGCAGGTAAGATGTTCCTTTCTTCTTTCTCCTCTGCTTCGAGAATGCAGTCAGCTGCTTTTTTTTTTTAAACTTCTTCTCTTCTTTCTTCTTTCATAAGCAGTGAGCACAGCACAGCAGTGCTTTCTAATGCTCTGTTTTGACTCTTTTTATTCCTCTGTTTTTTATTTTCTGGAGACTGGAGCTACTGATTACTATGCAATCTGCCTATAATTTTTTTAAAAAAAAAAAATTTAATCCTTCTATATTATTTCTGCCCCTGCTCAATTTAGTTTTATACTAATTAAAATAGTATTAATTTGTCCATAAATAGTGATTTCAGTGGAGTCTAATGCTAGCAAAAAGGACATTGGATTGAATTATGGCAAGGACCAACAAAAGATTCAGTTATATGTATGTTTTGTAAAATTACTTATAATGGTGGTATTACTCGACACGAGCAATTTTGATGGGTGGAAACAGAAATGTAAAACAATGTTTAAGTTGTCCAGCAGATGTTAAAGAAGAAATACGGGCTTATATCATGTGTAATCCAAAATTTCAGGTGACGCCGCAAGAAGAACCTGTGGTTAATATTGATGATGATGATAACATGGATAAATATGGTGAAATGATGCCTCCCTCAAAAACTCAAAAGATGTCTTCTCGTGGAAGTGCATCATCCACAAGACGGAACAGGATAAGAGGTCCTCTTAATCTCTATTTTTCACAAGCATCACAATAAAAGGAAGGCTCTTTGAAAAAAGGAACAGGATTTGACGAAACCAAGAAAATTTTAAGGGAGCGTGTGGTAAGTGCTTTTGCATTATGGATGAACTATGTGGGCTTCCCTTTTAATTGTGTTAATTACAAATCATTTGATAAATTCATTGATGCAGTGAGACAACATGGACCCAGAATGAACCCTCCTACCTTCCCTGAAGTAAGAGTTACTCACCTAAGAGAAGAGGTAAAGAAAGTAGACAAAATTGTTGATGAGCATAAAGTGCAATGGACAAAGTTTGGATGCTCCATTGATGAACCAATGGACAGCATGAAATGGTAAAATGATCAATATTTTGGTGAATTCTCCGAGCAGTAGTGTATTTCTTGGTTTCACTAATGCTAGTTATGAATCTACTCTTTCTACCAAAATGTACAACTTGTTCAAGAACACTACTGAAACAATCGGACCAAAAAATGTTGTACATGTTATCATTGATAATGCTAGTGAGAATGTTAAAGCAGGAAGCATGATTATGGAGGGTGTATACACACATTTATTGGACTCCATGTGTTGCTCATTGCATCAGTTTGATGTTTGGTGACATATTCAAGATTAACCTATATGCTTCAAGTAAAATCACTTTCCTATCCATAGTTAATATTTAATACTTATTAGATACTAATTACTATAATATTACTTTAACGATTCTTTTAGAAGGCCATCAAGATCCATTCTTACATTAGACAAAGGCCGTTGCTATTGAACTTGAAGAGAAAATTCACCAACGAAAGAAATTTGGTGAAACATGCCAAGACAAGATTTGCAATAATCTACTTGACTTTGAGAGCTATGTATAGTCAAAAGAAAATTTTGAGAATTCTAACCCTCTCAACCAAATGGACTGCAAGTACATTTGCAAAGGAAACTTCGCAAGAAAATGTTGCAACCTTCTTATTTCTGTCTACTTTTGGACTGATGTTGTTCGGGCACTTAAAAATTTGTAGTCCTTTGACAACAGTGTTGAAAAACCACCAATGGGCTAGATTTATGAAGCAACGGATAAAGCCAAGGAAACTATTGAGCGAGCTTTTAGTAGAGTTAAGAAGAATGTGAGAAAGTGTTTGAAATCATTAATGCAAGATGGACTGACCAATTCCATCGGCCTTTGCATGCTAAAGGCCATATTTTGAACCTAGAATTGTTTTATAAAGCTCAGGAAAATGGCACGATACATCAAGATGCGTGGATTGGATCAAGTTATCACGCATGTGTTGAGAAGATGCACCCCGAAATAATAACACAAAATTTAGTAGTCACTGAGCTTACTAGGTACAAAAATGTTGATGGACTGTTTAGTAGGGGTCAGGCTCAAAAGAGCCAAAGGCACAAGGTCACTGGGTAAGTGAGTTGATTTAGTTCTTTATACGATAGTTCTACTCAAGTTATTTAACTTATTTATACTTGTTATTAACCTTTAAATTTATTTTTTATAGTTGAATGGTGGTCACTATTTGGTAGTCGAACTCCAAACTTGCAAAAGTTTGCCATGAAAGTGTTAAGTCTAATTTGTAGCTCATCCGGGTGTAAGCGAAATCGGAATGTGTTTCAACACATAAGAAGAATAGTTTATATCCTAATATCCATATTAAATTATTGTTAGTATTTGTTATTTAATATCTACCACTCATGCAGATTCATTTTAAAAAGAGAAATAGCCTTGCATTATTGCGTCTCAATAATCTAGTGTACATTAAGTACAATAGAACATTGAAATGTCGTTATGATGCTCGTGATACCATTAAAGCAATTGTCTTGGATTATATCAATGAGTCAAATGAATGGTTGGTTGGATGCCTGAAGATCAAGATGAACTAGTATATGAGGAAGGTGATCTTACTTGGCGTATTGTTGCTATGGCAATTGGAGTTGACGAGAGTATTAATGGTCTTGGGGGAATTTCAACAAGGGCAAAGGAATGCAAACTACATCTAAAAGTTCAAGTTAAACTCGAACACCGATTGATGAAGAATCCAAAGAGGAAGAAGATGAGGAGCAATATAATCATAATGAAATGGACTTTGGTCTTCAAGATTTTGATATTCTTGAAGTAGAATGGACTTTTAGAATTCTAATATTGTTTGTCAAACTGTCTTATGAATTATCAAGTCATTCAAGTTCTTAGACTTTTAGTATCTACTATTAGTTTTTGAATTGAAATATTTGCTAATATATATTATTGCTATTGAAATTTAGAATATTTATACATGTCATTAAATATTTTAAGATTCTAGTACTAATTGATGCCTCGATTCAAAAAGGCGAGTGCCTGGTTGTGACCCTTGTAGACTTCTGTCGACTTTTGCAGTCCAAAGCACCGAATCCCACAAATGGAATCTAGGGAGAGTAGTGTATGCGCATACCTTACCATTGACTTGGGAAGAGGTTATGCAAACTAAAATAACCAAAAAATTGATATGCTACAAATTTCCACGATCTATCAATCTATTGTTCTGGTTCTAGATTAGTCTAACTGTCAATTTGTTATTCCGGTTCTACCGTCTAACTATAAACTGTACCCATTGATAATTCTACCCAAGATAAAGCCATTCCACTTAAAAGTAAAGCCAAAGTGGCTTTTTGCATACAAAAAGACCATGATCACCATTGACCAAAACCCATAAAAAGGATATAAGGATTACCATTGAGGAACAACATTCTGGTGTCGGGGTGGGAGGCTACACACTGCAGAGTAAAACGGGAGGAAAGACTGCCATTAGTTGGACATTTGACCCGCATAGGAATTAAATGAAGAATTATAGTGCTTACAATTCCATAAAAGCACATGCATGAAAATATTTGACACTTGGAAAGTAATCTAAGATAAGCGAAGTGTTCCAAATAATAATAGTAATTGAAAAAGGTTTGCTCTTTGCGCTTCACAACAAATGGAAAAGCTACCATAAATAGGTTTTGAACAAAATATGCAACAGGAAACTACATTACGTGAGTCCATTAGTATGCTCTTCTCCTTCCTTTATCCCTCTTGATCCCCCCCCCCCAAAAAAAAGCAAACAAATCCAATTTCTACATCCTACAGCTGAACAGATACCCAGAGAACAGAGAAGGCTTTTTCGGTTAACACAATTATTATTTATTATGATGGAACGTTACACGACACTACTCATTACTTAACAAATTGCTGATGAGAGATGAGCAATGAAAACAGCACAAGGGATCAACTAAAATAACTCCATTTGGAAAAGAAATTTCTATACCTGAAGAAGTGCTAAAGCATTACAAACTCTGTTAGATTGTGCTGGAGTCAGGTTTGGCGGTGACAAAACAGGGTAGATAGAAACTATCTCCTGCAAGCATGTAATGCATGTAAACTTACATCACAAAGGAAAACAAATACAGAGAAACAGCTGTTGAGTTACAAGGTAAAACTTTAAGAACTAGAATCCAACCGATTGGGATCCATTTTCTATCGTGAGTAATAGCTAGCTTTCACTGTTGAGATAGAACAAATCTGTCAAGGTGAGAAATAGCCAGGTCGCTACTTCTCTGAAGGACCTCCAAAATGTCACTCTCCAGCAAGTTATACTACATTTAAATTAACCTTTCTCTTTGGCATATCCTAGTCTCTGTTGCTCAACAGATTTTAAGTATCTTCTTAGCTGGAGCTTTAGGATGTCAGAAGTGCTGGATACTCGACAAAGATGAAATTGTTTGCACATGAATAAGCTCATTTCTTATAATTTGTCTCAGAGAACCAAGGAAAAGGCATCGAGATTATTATTTAGTACATACACCGTACACTCATTTCAGTTTCTACCATATACCATCATTTTACATTCCTTTCTCTCCCACCAACAAGAAGGTCATCCAATTCAGTATTCAACTAAACTGTAACTCATCAACAAGTTTCCTTCACTAAATTAAGCAAAACGCCATCAGCTGAGTATGAATCACAGGAGTGAACGAACCAGTGAGAGAAATCGGGCACCACAGCTGTGTCCATCCACCCACCCCATCACTCCACAACCCACGAACTTCACAAACCTCTTATATCATCACAAGGTTTTTCGTTGGGATAAGGGTAACTTATATCATCACAGGATTTCATATAAGTCTTCAGTTTTTTACCATCTTAATTTCTCACTCGTTCCATAAAGCAAAAAGATACCATGCAAGTTCTACTCCTTAATTCCAGCTTAAATTAATTGCTAAAAGCTGTCCAGAATGGCATTCTACGTCACTCCACTGCTATTTTACCCCTTCATTTGATTAACTGAGAGTCTAGCTCATTCTTTTGTACCGAAAGTATCTAGCCAAGCTTCAGTCTATAACAAGGTCATTCAGATGTTGCACCGAGTCCTTCCTTTCATGTTCATAAAGTGTAAATCACCACCAATTTAATAGTAAGGCACACGAAATTTTGTTCAGACAAATGGAGGAATATGGCAGTGTTACAGTTTAAGCTGGTATTATTTAGTATGCATATGCATTACTGGCAGATGGGATAAAATCTGCAGAGCTAGAATGAAACACTTCACAGATTACCTGTAAGAGCGCCGCAATAGTACCAAATGAGTTCCATAGTAATGGGGCTAAGTCCTGGAATAATTCCCTCTTCTGGAAAAGGAAAACAAGATTTAACAATTTTCTCTTTGGTGGGAGGGGTCAAATCAGAATAGAAAAAGGAAAATAAAAACTGTGAGAAATATCGGAGAAGAATATTATTGAATTGTTGTCTACATTATTACATTGAGACCCTATTTATAGATACTAGATTAGACTCCTTTTTCAACTAGGATACTATAATACAATCCTGTTCCAAGTAGGATTCTATATACTATTGTTATTCCTATTCTAATTAGGATTGTATTTACCTATTCCTATTCTAACAAAAACAAAATGGAAGACTTATCCAGTACAAAATGCCAAACATCTCTCACATTATACAAAGAAATATTTAGATGGGGAAGACAACAACAACAACAACAACAACAACCAGTGAAATACCACAAGTGAAATCCCACAACACTAAAATAAACGCAGACAATACCACTACCAGAGTAAAGAGGAAAAAACCTGGAGAACAAAGTCAAGCTCCAATTTTGTTCAAATCACTGACAAAGAAGAATGCTGTGATTTTGGTATGCTTGAACAGAATTATTTTTTTTTGTTCATAGTGTTCATGGAAGGAAGAATATTATGTACTTGTAGTCTTTGGTCACCAAGTACAAATATAATGGAAGAATTCATATGGTGATCGCACCAACAAAAGGTTCAGCAATCCAAAATTTCCCAATTTACTCATGATAATGTGTCCATGTCTGAGAAGATAAACCTACAAAGGAAGGAATGCTAAAAAATTCTGAAACTGCGAATCAATTATTCATACATTGCGAAAACGTCTGGCAGATTTGGTGCATGTTCCTGAACCTATATGGAAACTCAGGGGAATGCCAGACAATTTAAACCAAGCATTCTGCAGCTGGCAGGGCTGAAAAGATAAGGAAGAAACAGAAGCTGACATGGAAGACCATCCCTTTATGCATTATATGGACTGTTTGGCTAGACAGAAACAAGTGAAGCTTTGAGGGGAAGGAGGAAATGCTGCTTGGTGATGTATAGATGTATTCAATATCTAAAACTATGGTCTAAAACCTCCCACTGATGATGTTGTATCAGCTGAATTTCTTGGAATCCTTGCAGCTATAAAGCGAATAAAATCCAAAAAACTTTTGTAGAACTCACCACATCTTGGTTCCGAAGTCCAACTAATAAAAAGATTACTATATCTTATTTGTCAAAACAAATTCCATTAATTCCCTTCCTTTCTCACTGAATCAGAACTCCTCAACAGATAGAAAATACAGGTAAGCTAACATGGCATTTCCGTGAGTTGTACTCATGCATATTTGTTACTCCTTAATATGTATACGTAAAACAGGTAGCAGAACTAACAATCAACATATATTCCTATCACAAAAACAACAGATAAATCCCCAAAAATGATAGTTCATCTAGGGAAGGTAGTTAAATGCTAATATCATCTAGGTAATTGAACAACCAAAACAGGTAGCTTTAGACTCCACGTGATACAAAAAGTATCGATGACACAAAGTAGTCAACCATAAACGGACATACATGAAGTAGGATACTTACATAATTAGCCTCTTACTCAAGCTAATCTTCAATTAACCTATTAAGAGATTTGGGAGCAATTTTGAGAAAATGGATACAGTCGAAGGAGCTGAAAGTGTTAGTACATGCTCTTATAGAGCTGCACATATAAAAGCTCACACTTCAAAACCTAAATTGCTTTCATCAGCATCATTCCCCTTCCTAATGCTGGAATCCTAAAAATAAAAAATCTCTCATGTTTCCAAAATCAAAACTCTCTGACTAACAACCAACCTAAATAGTTTTCATTACCTACTATATAAATTCACTCAATTCTTAATTTTTGACCTCATTTGCCCCTTCTAGGCAAAACTTTGTTGCCCATGCGACAACCAAGGCAAAAATTTCAAGCCCACCCACCTCCAACACTATTATTGTAAATCATCCTGATCAAGTCAGAAAATTACAACCAAATAACCTAGAAAATTGGTGATCTTTGAACTTTCAATAACCCCCAGTTTGCCCCCTTCAGGCAAAACTTGGTAAAATGTTTAACACCACCCCCACCACCGAGACAATTCTTGTAAATCGCCCAGATCAAATGGATTAATCCTTCTACAGCAAACAAACACTTATATATGGGCAATTCACAGTATACAGCATCCCGAAAAAAATTACAAAAAATGGAAAGGAAAATGAAGTCAAATTTATATACCTTAGAGAGTTCAAGAAGAGCATTTTCTCGAAGATCAGGGTTGCTTAGTTCAAGCACGAGTTGCTCTGCTGATTGCATTTTCTTTTTGGCCAACTGAGTTTCCGGTGATCATTCACACAAGATACTGAAAAAGGTTTTTCCTAACAGCAGCTATATTGTTTTCTCCGTAGATATATTTATCTATATTTACTTAAATGCCCTTTCTTTTATTTATTTCTTTTATTTACCAGAAATGTTTCTTTTTATACAAACACACGTGTAAAATTCCTGTAGGGAGAGACGCCATGCACGATACACATGTTTAGAAGAAGCATATTTCTGGATGACGCATGGATTTTACTTTGTAACGCTTCAACACCCTCTAGCTTTTTAAGAAGGGAGAAGGGCTAAATATGTTATCAAATTTTAACAAAAGGTTTATTTATGTTATTCGTTAAAATTTAGTTTAAATATATTATTAATATTAAGAGAAAAAATATTCATGCCATTATTTTTTAATAGTGATTTTGCAAAACCACTTTTTACATATGACATGTTTTAATTCGGTCACGATTTTATTTTTAAAAAATCTAAAGAAGATTAAGAAAAAAATTCTTAATTTTATGACAAATTCTAAATAAAATTAAGAAAAAATTCACAAAATCAAGAATTTTTTTTCTTAATTTTATTTAGAATTTATTTTTCTTAAAAGACGTGGCCGAATTAGAACATGTCATGTGTAAAAGGTGATTTTACAAAATCACCATTAGAAAATAATGGCATGCATGAGTCTTTTTCTTAACAGTAATGACATATTTGAGTTAAATTTTTAACCGATAGCATAAATGAACCTTTTGTTAAAGTTTGATGGTATATTTGAGCATTTTTCCTTTTAAGAAAAAGAAAAATTAAGTTCACGCTCCTTTAAAACAAACTATTTATATTTATATATCTTTTAACATTTTATATTCTCATGCTATTAAAATTTACTTCATTAATATTAAAATTCATTTATTGATGTCATACTGACGTCAATACCTACCTTGTATGATATATTAATAAGGTATACATATATTGATAGGGTATCATAAATGATTAGTTTAGTTCTACATGATATTGATATGGTATCAATATACTTATAGAGTATCACAAATAATATATTTTCTACTAATTTAAATTTTAATAAATAAGTTAGCAACTTTAATAATTTTCTATTAATTATTTTATTTGTTAGAAAAAACTTCAAAATTATATAATATTGATAGGGTATCAATATACCAACGGAGTATCACAAAAATATATTTTCTACTTATTTAGAATTTAGGGAAAACAAAGTTTGTATCTCATTAAATCAAACTATTTACATTCATATACCCTTTTACATTTAGTATCCTCACACTATTAAAATTTTACCCCCTAACATTAAAATTCGCGCGCTGACATCAGTTTTTACATTTAGTACGCCTATACTATTAAAATTTTACCCCCTAACATTAAAATTCGCGCGTTGACATCATGCTGATGTCAGCACCTGCTTTTGTCAACACCTACTTTTATGATATACCAATAGGGTACACATATACCAATAGGGTATCACAGATTATTAGAGTCAATCCTATATGATAGTGATATGATATAAATATACCGCCCGAGTATATAACGAATATATTTTCTATTAATTTAGAGTTTAATAATTTTTTTATTTGTTTCTTAAAAAAAATCCTATATACCAATTGGGTATTAATATACCGCCAAAGTATCACAAAGGACTGAGTTCATTTGACTCTTTGTTGGCAAAATCGATACAATACAGTAATATACCGCCAGAGTATCACAAAGGACTGAGTTCATTCTATATGAAATTGATGTGGTATATGTATACCGTCAGAGTATATTTCATAGTATTTATGCTGACGTCAGCACACGAAATAAAAAGGATTAAGTGGGTAGAAAAGTAAATAATTTAGACAATGCGTCCATTAAGGGTAAGTAGTTTAGATTGAGTCTATTAAGGGTAAATATTTTCAAATTAGGTCTATTTTGTGTACTTTTTCCTAGAATTTAATACTTTGTAACCTTAATAATTTTTTAGTCCTACACGATACCGATATGGTATAAATATACCGATGGAGTATTACAACGAATATATTTTTTACTAATTTAGAGTTTAATAATTTTTTATTTGTTTCTTTAAATAAAACAACATAACTTATATGATACCAATTAGGTATCAATATACCACCAGAGTATCACAGAAAATTGAACTTATTCTATATGATATCGATATAGTGTATATATTCCGCCGAAGTATATCTCATAATACTTATGTTGATGTCAACATGAGGTCAGGGCGAAATAAAAAGAGATAAGTGGGGTAAGAAGGTAAATAGTTTGGGTCATGGGTCTATTAAGGATAAATAGTTTATATTGGATCTATTAAGGATAAATACTTTTAAATTAGGTCTATTTTGTATACTTTTTTCTTTAAAAAATTGTGTAGCGTTGTAAAATAGATATCCCCATAAATATATATTACATTATAATATTAAAATATATACGTAATATATTTTGTGATAATATATTTATATACATAATATACATCATGTTTAAGATAAATGTACATATTTTATTATGTGTTGTAGCTTAGTTATTCATATAATATATTTTTTATACATATAGCATAGAGATATCTATCCAATATACTTGGTTATCAAGTATATGCATGTATAAATATTCTTTCTTTTTGTAATAAAAATATAAGTAAGAACAAGTACAAAATAAAACACTACATTTGCCATCTTCTTTTTTTCTCTTTAATTTAACTAAAAATTACACAAATGCACAATATATGTTTATACAATTTTCTATAATTCCTACTATTTAAAAAAATTATAAAAATCTCATTATTTAGCTTTTTCTTCCTTTCTTATTGATACAAAGACAACAACACTATACTTACGTATAATCATATCCTAATTGATACCTAATTAATAGGTGTCGCCCTCAATCAATTTCTAATTTAATGCTGATTAAATTTTTAGCTTTATTTCAAATTTAATTGCAAAAAAGAGTAGATTTGAACATCCCCTCTCCTTTTCCTTTTTTGCCATAACTTTTTTCTCACATTTTCCTTGTCAGTCACAGAATCTCCATTACAATAGATCTATTCCATCATCTTTTCACGACATTACTCATGCATTATCAAATATCAAAAATATTACTCATGTCGAAGTTGTTCCACCAAGTAAAGAATGTCTACAATCTGAAATTGCTAACAAACGGATAATTGACTCCAATGACGATGGGTTCCATGAAAATAGGTCAAAGAATTTCAATGTTCCAGTATCCAAGACAAAGAAGACTTTTAAAGTTCCAATGTCAAAGAGAACTAACCCAAGAAGGTTATTGGTTCTACATCCAAATCTCAAAGTGATGAAGTCACTTCAAAAAAAAAAGAAAAAAGAACCGCACTGTTGTCACTCATACCTTCATTGTCAAAGGTTTGAACTTTGCCTTGTATTTGTGTAATTTTTTAATTACATAAAGAATTGCACTATGATTTATATCAATAATCTGTTATTGACTTATGCTGATATTGTTTTTTGGAATGATACATTCATGTATCAACGGTATTATAAATACTTATTTGTATAAGCAGTAATTATTTATCACTTTTATTTTATAAAAATTTGTAAGTGTATTGTGTAATGATGGTGTGCACTCTGTGTCAATATTGTTTATATAATATTTGTATCAGTATTTTGTCATATACTATGTACAAAAAAATTTTCCCTTTGTATCAGTATTTATTTTATAAAATATTTGTATCTGTATTTATATAATAATCTTGTATCAATATTATGTAATGTATTGTGTTATGTGTTTTGTACACAACAATATTAAGTCATTTCTCATGTGAAACACATGCTTGTCTTTGATCTTCATAAAATAAGTCAAACCTATCCATACATAGCATGTTCCAAATCATAATATTAGTTATATATTGTATCTACACTATATTGAAAATTTATTTTCTAGTATCAGTAATCAATGTTTTGCTTCTGTATCAATACATCACCTATAATGTATCAACTTTTTGAGTTATATAATGTTTGTATCATTTATGTTGATAATTATAATGAGAGAAGTATTAAAAACACATTCAAACTTGTCACGAATTATTAGTTTCGTCCCTAAACCTTTAATAGGCTTAAAAATACCCCTCAACTTGGTAAACCAAGTTTAAATACACCCTCGAACTTGACACAAATTATAAGTTTTTTCCTTAAACTATTGATAAGTTTAAAAACACCCCTCAACTTGTCGAATTGGGCTTAAATACACCCCTCCCGCATGCCACATGGCATAACAAGTGAGTACAATTTATTTAAAGTGCGTGAAAGGTTAAAGAAAGATCATATCAACCTTATTTTTTTAAAAAAAATTGTGCAACTTTTAATTACCAAACTATTAGAATACCCTTCTTTTCATCTAATGTTTCCTTCATTAATGGCGACATCAAAGCAAATCTGTTTTTTTTTTCATTCTTATTTTTAATTACTTGATTCTCTTTCTTTTCCTATTTTGTTTATGAATATTTTTTGTCAATGTGAACTTCTGGCAACGTCAAAAATTTCATGGTCGAAATATGATAATCTCGTAAGAAGATTTTGAGATTAGTATTGTCTATCTATGTGTAGCATTTAACAATTATAGCATCAGACTACTACTGTAGCATACATTAATATCTTATTGCTAATCTTTTTGTTGCATAACCACTTGACTTTTGTTTCAATGTATTACATGTGAAATTACTAAAACACCTTAATAATAACTTAAAATGACAATAAGCACACATGAATACCATGATCAACTAACTCTTCTATATTAGTAGAAATATCAATTTTAGCCAAAATCAATTTGGCCTAATCCTAAACCCCAAATTCAATTATGATTAAACCGAATTTTGGATCACACATTTTAGAAATCAGATCCAACTCTTGTCAAGATTCAATCACAACGGTTTACGTTTTATCTTCTCTTAATCAATGATTAAATCTGATCCTCCCAAATTTCTTTTATTATTTACATCTAAACCCCTAAACCTAATAAAAAAGGCTAGTTGGCCACTACTTTAATAAAAAATAAATAAATTATGTATTACACACAAATATTATTCAATATAGGAAATGAAAAATCTTTTATATTAGCAACAATTTATAAATTTGAAGATAAATTTATGCAAATTTAAGAAAAAAAATAATTAAAAAAATTAAGTGGGTATTTGATCATGTCTCATTCTGAAATTTTAAAAAAGTAATTTTATTTTTAAAGTGAAATGATATTTAAAAAATTATAGCTTTGTTCAATTATGAATATAAATTGAGATTGTTTTGACTTTTTATGAATAATTTGAAATAAAAAAAAGTGAAAAACATTTTTTTTTGTTGTTTTTCGAATTCTTAAAAGTTTGAAAAAATATATTTCTATTACCAAAAGTTGGAGTATAATTCTGAAAAAATTAAATAAATTTCATGCCTAGAAACACAAATATGAAATAATTAAATAGGTGTTTGAATTAGCTTATTTTTTTTAACTTTTAAACACTTTTTAAATTTGAAAATGTTTGAATAACACAACACTTTTTTTGAAAAAAAAAATATTAAAAAAAATAAAAAATAAAAAGCCAAAAATTTGGTTTTACAAATTAAGCAAAATAAAATCTAAAGCTCTTCTGCACGAAAAACACCTCACAAGTCTCGAGCTTCATTCCTGTATCCCACCAGCAAACGAAGTCAAAAGCTCTTCTGCACGAGTCGGACCCCCGCATAGTTTGGCAAATACTGTACTTTTGATTCTTCATGGAACTCAAATTTCGCCATCGAGACTACAAAGCTGAAGAACAAGTTCACTCCCTCCGTCGGGTGGTAGCAGAGACTCATCCTCTCTCACTTCAATCACCGTCGTGTGACCAGGTTCAATGTTTTCCTCTTCCTCGTTCGCATTTGAATCGACGGAGAATGTTGTAAAGTAGTAAGTTTTGTGTGACAAAAAAGTGGAATCTACTGGGAACAATTTCACTTATATACGATCAGGGTTTTAAACAAAAGAATGAACACTAACTACTCATTATCATGATTGAACTACTTGAATCTTCTATCTCTCTGTACATATTAGCGAAAAAGAAATGTGGATAAAAGTTTCAATTTGAAAATTTTAAAGCTAAATAGGCATCTATGGGTGTGGCCTATTGGTCAAAGAAGTAGTTGAGAGCTATGAGTGGAGACAAAAACACTTGGCGATTCCATTTCTCATGTCCTATCCTTGTTAGACAGAGTTACTTGGTATTGTTACTGGTGGGAGGTGAGAGGTGAGTGGTTTCCCATGAAATGCTTTGGGATGCATGAAAGATGCCCCCGAACAACATGGTGGTATAAAAAATTTAAGCTAAATAGTTAGAGGAGAAATGTTAGTGGTTCATTAAGAAAATAAAGTTATTAAGATGTAGATTCTGTTAGAACTGCATTCAAATTTTTGTGTCCTGATAAAATCTGAGCGTGAAGCTCACAAACTCATTAATGGAAGAATTCAGAAGAGGAAAAAGAAGCAGAGAAAGGAAATTGTTAATTGAGAAAATGAGCAGAACTGCTAGTCTTTTGATCACCCAATTACAACCTGACCAACATAATCTTTTGACAGCTCATTGCCAGCTAAGTTTAATACCACAGAGTTAACTGCTTAACATAATTCACAACTCAACGTCTTAATGGACACACCCAATGGAACAATGTCCAATGCTTACAAGCCATGTATTCACATCAATATTTCAACACTCCCCCTCAAGCTTGAGGCTGTAATATGTCGAGAACACCAAACTTGCCCAACAGGTGATGATAACAGCTTGTCCCAGACCCTTAGTCAACAAATCAACTATTTTTTGTTGTGGAGGAACATACAATATTTTCACCAGACCATCCTTAATCTTATCTCGAACGAAATGCAGTCAATATCTATGTGCTTAGTCCTCTAACGGAAGATTGAGTTGGGTACTATCTGCACTGTGGACTTGCTACCACTCAATACCATGACAAGTATCCGAATGTGAACATCTAGTTTAGTGAACAACCCAAGCAACCAGATTGTCTTTGCCACAACTGAGGCCATACTCCTGTATTCAGCCTCAGTTGAATATATCTAGAAATGCTGCTTCTTTGATTTCGGGGACACTGGAGACTCCCCAATCCGAGTCACACCAACAAGTCAATTCTTCAGTAGGATTAGCTTGCAACCCAGACTCCTTGACCTGTGACTTTCAAATATCTTACCACTCCAGTGGTAGCCTCTTAATATGACTTTTTGCAATGTTGCATAAACCTACTGAAAGTTTGGACGCCATAACTGATATTAGGTCTAGTGATAGTAGCATACATACGCTTCCCAATCAGCCTCTTACAAAGAGTTGATATCATTCAAGACTGCCTCTCATGTATTGCAGTAGCTTAATCAAACTCTAAGGTCGTCAACCTCAAGTTGAATTCTAAAGGAGTAGACACTGGCTTTACATCAGGGAGACCTATGTTAGAAATGAGCTCTAATATGTACTTTCTTTGGTGCAGAATGACCCACCTTTGAATATTAGGACTTGAATGCCCAAAAGATTCTTGAGCTCTCCCAAATCTTTCAACTTGAACTGCTAGTGCACTACTTCTTTGGCCTCATGAATCATTTGAACCTTGCTTCCAGTGATAGGTAAATCATCAACATACACCAAGATGATCACCATTCCCTCCTTTTCCAAAGTGAATGAGCAACAGTCATGAACACTCCTTATGAATTCTGTATTCAGGAGGACAGTTGTAAGTTTAATATTCCAGTGTCTGGAGCCCGCTTAAGATCCTGTAATGAGTTGAGCAATCTGCAGGCCTTCTTCTCCCCCTGCTGGCCAAAACCCTCAGGCATCTCCATCTATACTTCTTCATACTAATCACCTTATAATAAATCATTATGAATATCCATTTGACATAAAGACCAAACTGGACACAAGAAGGGAAATAACACAACTCACTGGCACCGTCTTGGCAACAGGAGAAAAAGTATCATGGTAATCAAGACCCTCTTGCCTATGCCTGTCATGACGCGAGTCCGCCCCCTAGCCGTAATCTGTTACTTAGAATCCTGAAGGACCGCAAGTTAACCACATGGCATACACAAGTATTTTGAATCAAGGAAAATTCATAATGCAGAACTATAACAAGAATAGTCTAAATCATCTCAAGATATGTTTGAAAATGACAACATATACTCAACATCTAAACATATATCCAAAAACCTCTACATAGATGTGGCTAGGACAAGCCCTAGCTCATGACATACTTTGAAACGAAATAAAAGAAAGTCTGAAATAGGTATATAAGTAAGTCCTCAAAACATGAGGACTCACCAACTCTGATATCGAATAGCTGCTACTAGCCTCAAGCGTGCGATGGGGCATCTGCACCTATACTATGAAACAATATATTCAAGGGTATGCTGCCGATAATATAGAAAGTACTGAGTATGTGAGAGATACAATATGCGACATATCATGATATGCAATTGGCCAAGTTAAAAAACATGATAAAGTATTTCATTTAAAACATGAAAATAAAACATGAATATGGTCAATGCATTGAAGAAACATAATGAAAAGCTTGAATAAGAACAAGTTATAAGAAAATGGCATTTTACAGATCCGTCCATAGTCTTCAGAACTAATCATGGTCCGTGAAAATGGCCTGTCATGTCGGATCACAAATTCATACTCTGAAAATTGTTCCATGGATGAGTCTACGGTCCGTTGAACTCTTTATGGTTTGTGAGACCTTTCATGCTCCGGACTTGAAATTTCTCCCTGATGGCAGTCTTTTACGGGGGTGACTTCCACGGGCCGTGGAAGTTTATATGGTCGACGGAACCCTGCACTAGCAGTTTTCTGTGCCTTCCCTCTTCCTTCCAACTTTCCAACTTCGAGGGTATCACAGTACTATTTGGCCATTAATCTAGCTTTAAATGTATCCACCTCACCATTGACATGATATTTGATCTTGTGGGCCCATTTTGAACCAATTGCATTCTTTCCTCAAGGCAAATCCACCAACATCAAGGTCTGTTACCCTCAAGATCCTGGATCTCCAATTTCATAGCCTGGATCCATATTTTATACTTAGTTGTAGCCTGAAATTCTAAGGTTCCATCATGGTGGAAAACTTGGCTAAATAATTGTGGTAAGCTAGAGTGGTATGATCATAAGAGAGATGATTGGCAATGGATTATCTGTTTCCATGACTAGTACTGGGAGTTGCATAATCTTTCATCCAAACAGGTTGTTTGTTGACTATGGTGGTCTTTCCGGATAGGCATCTCAACAGGTGGTGACATAGATTGATCTCTAGGTGGTGTAGATGATCCTTCATCAGTTTGCGACATGTTTGAGATGGCTTCTATTGATGTTCAGGAAGAGAAGCGGACGCTTGAGAAAGTCTATAAGATGATGACGTTCGAAGCTAAGTTTGCGATTATTGTCGGCTAAGACGACAACTTTCAAATGCTTGTATGCCGAGCTAGGGGGAAAAGGTAGGGATAAGAAATTGTATAGGCTCACAAAAGCAAGTGAAGTGCATCAAGGACGAGGAGGCAAAGTGTTGGTGGAAGAGACTGCCATTAAACAAAGATGCCATTTATACTTTCACAAACTCTTAAACAAAGCAGGGGAAAAAGACATTGTGCTGGTTGATTTGGTGCACTCTGAAATACGTAGGGACTTTAGATGCTGTAGGCATTTTAGAGTTAAAGGAGGTTAGATGTGCTATTAGTAGGATGAGCAGGGGAAGAGTGATCAAACCTGAGGAGATTCTTGTGGAATTTTGGAAGAACATGGACAAGACAGGTACAAAATGGTTAAATGGGTTGTTTAATGTTAATTTTAAGACGACAGAAGTGTCCGACGAGTAGAGGTGGAGTACGATGGTTCCATTGTACAAGAACAAGAGTAATATCCAAGACCCTATCAATCATAGGGACACCAAATTGCTAAGCTACATTATAAAGCATTGGGAGAGTGATAGAGATAAGGGTGAGGAGAGGGATGCCCACTTTCGATAATCAATTTGGATGCATGTCAGGACGATCGACTACTTGAACCATCTACCTTATGTGGAGACTGGCAAAGAAATATAGGAAAAAGAAGAGGGACCTACATCTAGTGTTTATTGACCTTGAAAAGGCCTAGGATAAAGTCCCCAGGGATGTCCTCTAGAGGTGTCCCGATGGTTATATTAGAGCAATAAAGGACATGTACAATGGAGCCGAAACTCAAGTTAGATTGGTGAGAGGGGACTTAGAGCACTTCCATGTTGAGATGGGGCTGCACCAAGGATCAGTTCT
>DF361766.1:28745-48884 GCA_000787875.1 Solanum virginianum
CTGCCAGCTAAGTGATCTATTTGCGTTGATGATGGATGAGTTGACGCGGTCTATTCAGGAGGAGGTTCCATAGTGTATGTTATTTGCGGGCGACATTGATGGGACATAGGGCAGAGTTAATGCTAGGTTGGAGGTTTGGAGACAAACTCTGAAATATGAATGGTTCAAGTTAAGCAAGATCAAAACAAAATATTTGGAGTACAAATTCAATGTTGCACTGGGTAGCAAACATAGAATTGAGACTTGACACACATATTAATCTGAAGAGAGAGAGAGTTTTAAGTATCCGTGATCCAGGGAAGCGGGGACATCAATGATGATGTCACATTGCGTTGGGGTGAAATGGATGAAATTGAGACTTGCTTTGGGTGTCTGTTGTGATAAGAAAGGTACCACTTAAATTTAAAGGTAAGTTCTA
This sequence comes from Solanum virginianum, assembly GCA_000787875.1. Lineage (NCBI taxonomy): Eukaryota > Viridiplantae > Streptophyta > Magnoliopsida > Solanales > Solanaceae > Solanum > Solanum virginianum. Next base: position 29,164 of record DF361766.1, read on the forward strand.
CATAGTGGTGGTTAGACCGTACTTGTTGTATGGGGTGGAGTACTGGTCAGTTAGGAATCACATGTTCAAAAGATGCATGTTGTAGAAATGAGAATGTTCAGATGGATGTCTGGGTGCACTAGGATTGATAGGAGTAGGAGTGAGGTTATTCGGGGAGAAGGTGGGAGTGGCTTCGATGGCAGACAAGATGAGGAAAGCGAGATTAAGATGGTTTGAGCATGTGAAGAGATGTGCAGATGCTCCAGTGAGGAGGTCTGAGATGCTGGTTGTAGGGGGTATGTCGAGGGGTATAAGTAGGCCGAAAAAATATTGGGGGGAGGCGATAAGACAGAACATGACGCAATTTCATATTACGAGGACATGACTCTAGATAGGAAGGAGTAGAGATTGCGCATTAGGGTGGAAGGTTAGTAGGGGTCGAGTATTAAGTAAAAGGCTAATAAGGATAGAGTGTTATCTTACTTGCGAGGGTTAGGCTTGTTAGTACCGGTCATAGTACTAGTCATACACTTGTAGCTCTTGCTTTTGCGGTCTATCATCTTATGTTGTTCATTATGTTTTGATTATCCTACTATTTGATTGTTGTTATTGCTTCTTTTGTTGACTGTACACTACTTTCCTATTTCCATTGCTATTCTTTCTTCATGGTTTTTTCTTCTATTACTTGGGTTTGACAACTTGAGCTGAGGGTCTTTAGGGAATAGCCTCTCTATCTTTACAAAGTAGTGGTAAGGTCTGTGTTTATATACCTTCCTCAAGCCTCATTTAGTGGAATTTCATGGGGTATTGTTGCTGTGAAATAGGTTGAAACAGAATCAGTACGTTGTGAGAGAGTTGTGATTTCCCTGTGCAACTGCTAAATTCTCATTCGATTTACTTTATCAAGTTGTTCCTTCAAATCTGCCCAAACTGCAAAAGCACTGGTAGCATATACAACTCCGCTAAGAAGTTCTTCACTGACTGTACTCATTAGCCAAGACAATATGATGCCATTGCTTGTCTCCCATTGCTTATGTAATTCATCTCTATACAGTTCCCTTATGCATGAACCTGTTACGAAAACGTATTTTCCCTTTTCCCTGTCGATCCGCTCCACACTCCATAATTGTCAGATTCAGTTAGTTTGATAGGGATAACCACTGCTTGAAGCATCTGAGGGACCTATATAGAGAGGTTCTTTCTGATCAATCTTATTTGCCGTCATTAATGATTCTTCGATATCTGAAACCAAAAGTAGATCTAGCTATATGGATAAACTCTGAGCTAGTTACAATCAATCGTCTACACAGCCAGCATTTATACTCTGGCACCATGATCAAGTCTGAGCTTGAAACTCACAAACTCATGAATGGAGGAATGCAGAAGAGGAGGAAGAAGCAGAGAAAGGAACTTCTGTATTGAGAAAATGAGCAGAATTGCTCTTTACAGCTGTATCTACACCCTTAGATACATGTGTGGATCACTCCTAAAATCTCTACTAACTAATCACCCAATAACAACCTAACCGACTAACAATCTTCTGAAAGCTCACTGCCAGCTAAGCTTATTACAACAGAACTAACAAAAAACAAAATTAACAGCTGCACAACTTACTTGACACACCCAATGGAACAATGTCCAATGCTTACAGGCAATGCAATTTCACCAGAGCAGGTTATCATACTCTTTACACTAAAACTCATGACAAATAAGTGCTCCAAAGCCTGTGCAGGAATGAAGCACGCGAGAGACCCTAATCCTAATTCCTATCTCTCTAAGTTTTGGTGGGTAGGGCCCACACTTGTAAATTATAATATTGGTTAGTGAGCTGGTTCCCACACTACAGTTTATAAAACAGAAAAAGAGAAGACATACTTAAGACAAGAGAAACTACTCCTATAAGAGTAGGAACTTATAAGCTAGTTCAAAAAGAGTTAAAACCAGCATTGGGAAAAAACTCAGATGATTGCGTGCGCCATATATGTAGCTGAACCTGTACCCACTGTTTGTGCATCGATATTTTAAAAGATTATAACGGTGATACCAATATACCACCTAAGGTTCATGGATTGTTAAGTCAATAACCTTACTCTGCAATTGATCATGGGCTCTGTTGTTCTTAGCATATCCATATATTTGGTTATATCCTAATTTTTCCATCACTTGGTTGAGGATGTAGGTTGATGTTACAGATTATGGCAGGGAAGAGTTCTATGATCCATTAAGGGGGAATCATGGAAAACCAGAAGATTCAATGAAGGGGTTAGGAAGAACGTCTACTGAAATCACAACAGAACCATATAGAGATATTGCTATCCATTTTATGGGCAAGGAGTGGACATCTTACAAGAAAGTCTTGATGCAAAAATTTCCTGTCTCCAGAATGATTTCTGTTTCTTCGGTTAGTATGCCTATTTAATCTTCATACACATGCTATTGAGCTACTTACATATTGTCCAAAAAGGAGGTGATCTTAGTAGATCCCTAATTTGGGGTCTTCTTATAGTTTAAGGTATAAGGGTGTGTTTGGTACAGAGAAAATCATTTTTCCATATTTTTCAATCTTCTCATGTTTGGTTGATCAAAATATTTTGGAAATCAAGTTCCTTGTAAATAGGAATATAACTTCCCTAGAGGAGTGAAAAACAAGTTCCATGGCGTTTTAGGATCATTCTTTCTTCCTCACCACAATGCTCCCATCTCTTACCCCGCCACCCCCATCACCCTGACCCTCCCACCCTATAGTGTTTTCCCAGATTACATATAAATGCTCTAAGGACAATATCTTTTTGTTTACTTAGCAAATATGTAACTAAGAAAATCACTTATTTTTCAAGAAAACAATTTCGTGGAAAATATTTTCCTTCATACCAAACACACCCTAAATATGTTTTAAAATTTGGGTGTCAATTTCTATTTATGTTCAATAGATTATTAGAAGGAAATTCTTCTATTATGCTGCAGTTGCTAGCTGCATCTTATAATGAAATTGTGTTTGTTTTGTCCCAAAGTGCTTTGGTTTCCTTCTTTTCTTTCAAGTTTTTCTTTTTGGGTGGAGGCTTGTGGACTTTTTTAACACTACGACGAATTGCAAATAGTGGTGAATTTCTTGGTTTTTTACCTTAGGATTAATATATTTTCATTTTCTACCTTTGGGGTAATTTCTAAAGTTTTTTTTGCTTAAAAGGAATAACAAAACCCTCAGGGGTTGGCTTGGTGGTGATAGACTTGAGCCTTGGGGTTTGCTCCCTTTCAAGGTCTCAAGATCGAAACCCACTGGGTGCAAACAATTTCTGAGGGCCATCGGACTGGGTAAAACCTGAATTAACTGTGGTGCTCTTGCGGGAAACTCCTTGCCGAGGGCCTTTGCACCCCCCGGGATTAGTCGGGGCTCTAAGAGACTCGGACACCCGGTGCAAATAAAAAAAAAAAGAAGGAATAACAGAAAAGAGAAGGAAAAAATAAAGAAGAAGAAAAACTAGGGTGTCAACAAAAAAAAAGTACAAAATTCTTAAAATCAGTGTTTTATGTGTTTAGTTTTAATATTGTTATGGGTTTCTGTATGACCTTTTTATTGTTCCTTACAGCTGTCAAGCTCAATTATGAAGACAGGCAAGGGTATGATATATCCTCGCTATAATTACTTTATTATGTGGTTCATTATTTAGTTTGAAGTGTCCCAAATAAATTACATATATGGTCACCCGATAATATTCTACATTTTACAAGGTTTAAAGCAATTTCGTTTTAGCTTGTGATGCATTATTTCATTTTGAAAATGACTTGCATACCTAATCCAAATCTACTTTAAAAGTTCTCTACTTGTGCAAAGTCAATATTAAGTCATCTGGTTCCTTAATCTGTGTGGCTCAATCAATGATTGTCTTACAAAATAGGACAAAAGGAGTAATATAAAAGCTTTCTTTATTTTCATGGACTTTTAAAGTTCCCTCATCCTTTTATTTTCTGATACAGCTGAGAAAAATGTAAAAAGGGTATCAGTTGAACTTGTTTGATATGTTAGATTAGCTATTGTATTTCCTTGGCAATAATTGCTGTGATGATAAAATATTGTAGGCTCTGAGAAACCCTCAGCAAATGTACATCTAGAGGAGCTAGATGATCCTCAGAAATATGCTGAAGAAGGTGTTAAATATATCACCTTGCAGGAGTATGTCTCACGCTTAACTGAACTTAAAGATGAAATTTGTCGTGCCTGGCATGCAAGTGATCGTGTAACCTCCCTTAATTTGTCAATAAAGGTAGCTTTTTTGTTCTAAACTGTGTCACATTTGTTTCTTGCTGGATTCTGCACTTTCTAATGAAGTAATCATTCTTTGTGGATAAGTACCTCAATTTTATTTGGTATTTGTACTATAAGTCAATTTCAAACTTGCTGCACTCTTTGATTCAATTTGTTTGTCTTAATTTGACTTGGCATGGAGTTTAAAAAAATAAAGAGGACTTTTGAATCTTGTAATCTTAAACTAAAGATATGCGTAACGGACCCAAATCTGAGAAGCAAATTGAAACAAATGGAGTTCAGTTTCAAAAAAAAAAAAATTGAAACAATTGGAGTATGTAATATTGGGCTCATAGCTCAGTCAGGTTCACTCGGTTATTCCTGATCAAGTGTCATTCTTTTTGGATAAGTAGCACCCTGTTTAAAAATTTATTTGGTATTTGTTCAATAAGTCAGTTCCAAGTTTGCTATTTAGTAATACTTGGCTGACTCAGGTTATTCCTAGTTTACAAAGTATGGGCTTTTTCAAGCCAAAAAACCCTCTGAACAAAATAATTTTTTTTGGTTTTATTTTTTTAAAATTTTGTTTATTCGGTTCGATTTTCATTCGTAAATTAGCTTTATGTTTTTCTTTTGCTTACTTCTTTGATTTGCTTGAGCCGGAGGTCTTTCACAACCAGTCTCTCTACCTCTAAGAGGTAGTGGTAAGGTTTGCGGACACTCTACCCTCCCCAGATCCCACTTTTTGGGATTTCACCAGGTTTTCTGTTGTTGTTATTGTAAGTAACATGCTCAACCATTGTGATTTAATAGTGTGAGAAATTGGCATGAATCCAAAGAGAAGGGCGGATATTGTAAAGGATTGAAACGATAGCTGAAAGAAGTTATTATTTTATTCTTCTACATCTAAGAAAACATTCACAAGTGGGCCAATACAGGAAGTTGAAGCAAAATAATTTAATTGTTTCTTTTTAAGTTGCTCGAACTCTCCAAAAATGTTGCTATACCCGTGTCGGATTCTTCAAAAATACACTATTTTTGGAGGATCCGACACGCACCCGTCGACATTTCTGAAGAGTACGAGCAATATAGGTTTCTTTAAGTTATTTGTTTGCTGATTTATTTCCTCTACATTCAGTGAGTCCTTGAGTCATAAATTAAGAACGGAGGTTTTAATTCTTAATTTTCTGTGTTCTTATATCTTCACTTTGTTTCTTTTCAAATTTTCATATCTTTACTCCAGTGTTTGTCTATTTGCTTTTCAGAATGAGTAAAAGATGAGTGGTGGTGCAATATTAGTGTCAGTTTTGAACTATCAAGTGTAGAAGTATTTCCCAATATAATGTTGTCTCACAAAACTACATTGGTAGGATGCAAAAATTGTGATTTTATGCTACCACAAGTTCTGATGAATTTAATGAAAAATCAGGAGAAGATCCTGAAAAAGGCCAACATGATAAAGCCCAAACCCAAAAGCCAAACCAAAATAATAATGAAAGAACTAACCGAACTAATTTCAGATATTAAGCTTCGGACACTTGAATTTGGATGAATATTTGGTTAAGTGTTAGAGAGGGTTTTGTGAGGGTCTTGGGTGATATAGAATTGAAAAATGGCTATGTATAGGTGTTTTTACGCATAAGTGGACTGAACCAACTTTTCAAAACCAAACAACCGACTGAATGCTCAACCTTAGTAAAAACATATAGCATCAAGCAACAATAAGTCCAATTTAATTTTATCTCCAGCCTCTGGTAGAAATGCCAGGTATGGCTGCATGCAATAGATTCTTATGGTCGGGCCCTTCCCCGGACCTTGCGCATAGAGGGAGCTTTAGTGGCCGGGCTGGCCTTTTTAATTAAAAAAAGAAAATTTTATCTCCATATTGATTTGAGGCAAACATTGCAGACTATTCCCTTATTTTCTGCTTCCAACCGATGACACCTGATGCTGAAAAGATAAATTCAGCCGTTAAGGTACAATACAATATTAACCTGATATTGTGATAGACCAACATCATTCCAAGCATAATAAACAGTAAAAGGAACATGATTGAACTACTTCCTTATAATTCATTTAACAGTAAACATTTCTTCTGCTCATTGATTTCAATAGTAAAAAGAATAATTAAAATATGAAGGATCAAATTAGTCGACTGGTCTAATGAACCACAGATATAATAACTTAAGACTCTTCTACAACATCACATTGCCTGTTGGAATTCTCGTACTTCTTTTATTTTTTTAGCTAAATGTATCTTGACTTCTTTTGAATAGGTTGCTAAGTTACTGTCGGACACATCTGTACTACAATTGTATCCAACACTTTTTGTTCTAGCTACAGAAATACTAGATATATTAGGGGATATGGTATGGGAACGCATCAGGCGGAAAGCTGAATACACTGAAGATGGGACATTAGTCCATTTACCAGGTATATACCTCACATTTACCTTTACCTCTGCCTCCTCGTTGCCTACTGACACCTACTTTCCAGTATCGGGGGGTCTACTGCTGTGTTACGCGTTTACTGTGACCCAAATTTAGTTTCCAATGTGCTTAAGTTTGTGTAACATAAGTTGGTCATCATCCTCGTGTGTAAATTAACTTGGAAATAATTTGTTGGATTTTCTAATTGATTTTGTTCGAGTAACTTAGAGCAGTTTGCCACTGTTCATTGTATTGGAAGACTGTAGAATCCTTAGGCTCATGGTTAGAGAAGTGTTATGAAAAGCAATAGGCACAAAAAAGCTCTAAGGTTAGTTGGCGCTTTTAGCGCAAAGTGCAGATAAACTGTGGGCTGTAGTAATAAAAGGCGCAAAGGGAGAAAAATACAAATATATGTGTTTACTCCAAGGCTAATAATTGATAATTATGAATGACAAATTTTTTTTTTTGATAAAGATGAATGACAAATATATGAACAAAGAATTTGAAAAACAATTACGATAAAGTGAAATATCAATTGTTTAGTGTCGTCTCTCATGTGCTTTTCGTTATTAGTCGCTCTTTCTGTTTCCTTGACTTTTTTCCATATCTAGTTTATTCTGCTTATAGGTTTTTGAGACGAGGGTTCCCAGGAAACAACCTCTCTACCTCTATGAGTTAGTGGTAAGGTCTGCGTACATTTTACCTCCCCAGACCTCACTTGTGGGATTCCACTGGGTATGTTGTTGTTGTTGTTGTTTAGTGTCGTCTCTTTAGAAGAGGTTCATTGACAAGGACGAACCTTGGTGATGACATTGAAGTGCACATTAAGCGAGGAAGCCCTCAAAGGGCTTAAGCGCGCCTTTGATAGCACTGGGTTAGAGTAGAGATAACTCGGTGACGAGTTATGAAATTTGTCTTACTGCAAAGCATGACATTGGCACCTTAAGGATCTCCAATTCTCATTACAAAATCACAGAAAAAGAGGATGATTATGGTGAAACATGGTGGATAAGTCAATTGTGGTGTTATTAACATTCCAAATCAGAGATATGTGGAATTTTTTTTCATTGTAAAATTTTATTTTAAAGTTGAAGGACAAGGTTTCAATGTCTTTAATATACCTAACCCCTAAGATATCTATCCAATTTGTGTTTGTTCTTGGTTTTCAGTATTCTGATATCATTTATGTAATTGTTCTCGTTTCCTTAGTCCCATTTCTTTCTAAATGACACACTTGATCTATAACAGATAACTTTCAAGCAACTGAAATCTGTGCTGAAGCCAAAGAAACCTGCTATAACTGGTTTTGCAAAGTTGGTTCCATCCGTGAGCTACTGCCACGCATGTGAGGTCCTAAATCCTTGCAATCGCTGTCCTGTGTCTCAATAGCTTGTAGTTGTGCTCTTTTTTCTTTTTGGATTCTACTTCATTAATTTATCTTTAGGTGTCTGCTATTTATAAACATAATGTCGTTAGATGAGATGCTGGAATGGATTTGGAAGCATTATTGAGTAATTGAAAATTGACATATTTAAAGAATGATCTTTGGATTTTTCCAAAAGTGATAATCTTGGTTCACTAGTGAAAAATTGCTAGAATGCAAGCTGGAGATTGTCGCTGTATTGATGGCATGAATTTTACGTTATCTAGGACTTACATTGCCATCTGGCTTTTCTATGCAACTGCTTTCATCAGAGTCATAAAGTAAAGTAGATTCCTCCTTCTTGTCTAGTCTGGAATGATTTAAAGTTTTCAATGATAATTCACCTATTTTATTTGTAGTTTCGTGCTCATGTTCCATGTCAGCTGAGCGGTTTCCGGAAGCTGTTAGGTGAAATATTGTTAATATGGTAAGAGTCCATAGTAAATGTTAGAATAGAATAGGTAGATACAATCCTACTTAGAATAGGAATAGGAATAACAATAGTATATAGAATCCTATTTGGAAAAGAATTGTATTATAGTATTCTAGTTGAAAAAGGAGTCTAATATGCTATCTATAAATAGGGCCTCAATGTAATAATGTAGAGACAACAATTCAATGATATTCCTCTCCAATATTTCTCGCATGGTATCAGAGCGTCTAATAAACAGTAAAAGGAACATGATTGACAATGATATTCCTCTCCAATATTTCTCGCATGGTATCAGAGCGTCTACGCTCTTGGTAGAAAATCAAAGAGCTTCCGTTGTCGGCGGGCGACTATGACCCATATATGCTGCCCGTCTGGCCAATGGTAATGTTAACAAAAGTAGGGTCAATGATATATGTTTGATTCTCATATTCAAGGAAAGAAAACTCAGTCAAATAGGTTACTGTGCCTCAATTTTTGGTGACTTTCAACGGTTGTTTTGTGTCAAACCCACATTTTCCAGTGTTTGTGGAGCACCGTGCCATCATTCCGGTGATTACTTTTATATCTAATTTGTGTAGCACCGTGTTATCTTTTCATTGACTACTAGCACCATGCATCTCTCTGGACTACTCATATTCAATTTGTGTAGTATCGTGAATTTTTCGAACTACTTTCTCATATTTGAGCTGCATGACACTGTCGTTTTGGTGACTCAGATTTGATTTTCGTAGTTCCATTCGTCTTTTTGGTGACTCATCAAATCTACTTTGTGTTGGATCATGCCATCATTCCTACCTTATCCATATTTTGATTTGCGTAGTTCCATGCGTCTTTTCAGTGAATCATAAATTTAATTTGCGTAGGGCCGTGCCATCATTCTGACCCTACCCATATAATTTAACATTTTAGTAGGATCGTGCCGTCATTCCGACTCTACCATATAATTCTCTTTCTCAGTAGGGTCGTGTCGTCATTTCGACCCTATCCATATAATTTATTTCTCAATTTATGACCACTTCAACCATCAAATTTAATAATTCAACGCGTGAGCAAGTTCCGACCAATTTTATAGTGACGTTTTTTGAGCAATTTTGAGATGATCTATATAGTCATTCTCCATTGACCATTTGATTAGTTGAAGATTAAGAATGCTTTCTCCATGATCATCTCGAGGAAGAAATCGATATGGAGCAACCACCTGATTTTGTTGCTCAGGGGGAGTTTGGTAGCCTTGAATGTCGTTTGGTAGCCTTGTATGTCGTAAGTCACTCTGTGGTATGAATCAGTCTTTTGAGCTTGGTTTGGGAAGTTCAACACTGTAATTCAAGAACTTCACATTGTGTTTTATCGACATTGTGCGTCAAATTCAGTATTTCATGAGAAGACTAAGCATACTAAAATTGATTTTCAATTTTGTGAAATCGAGTGATCAACTTACAGATATCTCACCAAACTCTTCATTGATCCTCGTATTAATTGTATTTGTAACAAGCTCGGTACATATGACGTATATGCACTAGCTTGAGGGGGAGTGTTGGAATAGGAATAGGTAAATACAATCCTACTTAGAATAAGAATAGGAATAACAATATTATATAGAATCCTACTTGAAAAAGAATTATATTATAGTGTCCTAGTTGGAAAAGGAGTCTAATATAGTATCTATTAATAGGGTCTCAATGTAATAAAGCAGAGACAACAATTCAGTGGTATTCCTCTCCAATATTTCTCACAGTAAATATGCGAAAGGCTTAGAATCCCTATGATTTTATAATTAGAACTAGAAATTTCTTTTTCATTTTTAGTTTTACTTGTAATCAATTTAAATACCAACATGCTTGATTGAATAATCAATTACCAGAGCTCTTCTTCTCTTTTTCTATACAAAAGCAGAGTGTCTGCAACCTATACAAGATATCATTGCAGGGAGAAAACCAAAATCACATTTTTCAATTATTTTCTTTTGTAAAATTGAAAAACTGTGCACGAGTTTATATTTCTGGTCATCTTCTGTTTGACAAATACTCTTGTGAACAGATACTTGGAGCTGGCCATGTACCATTGCTGGCGTTTCCTTTCGGAACAACCTGCCGATAATCTTCGACGACTAGTTATGATGGCAAGAGGCATTGCAGATCCATTAGCATCGTTTTATTGCCGCTTATATTTGGCTCATTGTGCACAAAAATTGCCTCAACGTGACATAGGTAACATTTATGTAGTTTACTCGTTTAGTCATGATGGATAGCTATAACGTCACTGCAAAGATGTATGTGTGTTCATATTCGCTAATAAAATTTTCCACATATTTGACTCAGCAAGTTGTAGCTTCTAGTGGTCATGCGAACTACAATTATGCAAAATTAATGATTCAACATAGTAGTACAATAGTAAATAAATACTAAATGATTTCTATTCATTTGTCTAAGTCTTGCCAAGCAGAGCTACCATTTGTGCTGGGTGGAATGGGTCAAAATGTCCCAAAGCCCACCTTCTGTAGAAAAATGCTGTAGTTGGATAATGGATTGATGCAAACCTCAAGATCGTAGATGGTGAAAGAAAATGAAAAGTAGTGCAACATAGCAACTATAGGCACTGTTTCATAGGGAGCTGTCTGGCTATGCAGCGAATGTTGTAGCAATTGTGGGGTTTTGACTGTTAGGTTTTATCCTTATTAGTTGAGGATATTGAAGATTTCAACAAGAAGGTCTCTTTTTACTTCTTGATGAATTTACATTCCATGAGAATGATTATTTATAGAAAATATATCAATCTACTCTACTCTTATAACTACTCCTACAACCATTCCTATAATTAGGTTACAAAGTCTTCAATTAATCAACAGATTCCTTGGCTACAACGTCAACTAATCAACCAACACTCCCCCTCAAGTTAGTGCAAAGATGTCACACCTTCTCAACATCAAATCAATGTATGAAAAGTCCATTTGTTGAGGCCTTTGGTGAACGCATCAGCTAGTTGCTTTTTGATGACACATGAAACAAACTCAAGACACTACTCATAAATTTTTCTTCGATGAGGTGTCAATCATTTTTTTTTTTTTTGAGAAAATAACTTGCATTCTATTTCCAAAAAATTTGAAACCTGCCACAACAAGTTAGGGGTTTCCTAATTACAATTTTTGAGAAAATAACTTGCATTCTATTTCCAAAAAATTTGAAACCTGCCACAACAAGTTAGTGGTTTCCTAATTACAATTGAGGTTGAGAATCAGGAAGATTTTCAACCCTTTAACAAAAAATTGCAAAGATCTCAAGTCATCTATTACTGATTCTAGATCTTCCATATAGTCCTGTTTACACCAAAAATGAAACAACACTAGACAATTCATCTTCATCTGCTGAGTGTTGTTGTTTTTGTTCTGGAAACACCTGAGGTTTCTCTCTCCAATCAGACTACCAGATGCAAGCTGATATCATTTTCCATCTGTCCTTGTGGTCAGAAATATTGACATTGGCATCACCTAACTCCCTTCATATTTATGAAAATTTTCCATAGTAGGTAGGTAATGCTGCAGTGTGGAAATAAGTGAGTTACTGTCTCTGCCTCTTCTGCACATAAGAAACACCTAGGGCTTAGATGGATCCCGCTCTTCATGAGATTTTCTTGAGTTAACACAGTTTGTAAGCAGGAGGCTTTATAAGGAATTTTTCCATATAAGCTTCCAAGGCCAGTCATCAATCTGATTGTTATAAGGATTAAGCTTTTTGTAGGCCCCTTTGACACTGAATCTGCCTTGACCATGAGCCCGCCATTCCAATCTATATTGTTCACTCCAGGTTCCTTTGCATTGCTCCAACATGGTGTAAAACTCAACTAACCTCAATATCTCCCTGTCATTGAAAGGTCATCTAAAACTCAAATTTCATCCCCGTTCTGGTCGAACTTCAGCTACTGTGGTCCTTTTCCTGCTGATTTAGAATGTAAATGTCATTAAAGGTATCCTTTAGAGAGCCTTGTTCAAGCCAAGTTGTCTTCCCGAAAGTATACTTTCCTGCCATCTTCTGTTCTTATACCACAATTATCTCTTAGCGTTTGGCCACAAAATTCCTGATGGACCTCCAAAGGCTGGTTCCAAGTGTTGGTGACCATTTTGGTGGTCCAATGGTCTGCCATTTCATACTTCGACTGGATTACTTCTTTCCATAGTGCCAGTTCACTAGATGCAAGTCTCTAGAGCCACTTCATCATAATGCATAGATTCTGTTTACCTTAACCTCATACCCCCTTTCTGTTTACCTTCAATCAGTGCATCCCACTTTACCAAGTGGAATTTCTTGGTTTCACTATTTCCTTTCCTGAGAAAAATTTCTTCTTAGAACATCAAGTCTCTCAATGACCCCATCTGAGACAGGGAAAAGGGACATCATGTATGTTGGCGTTGAATCCAAAACACTATTGATTAGTGTTAGTCTTCCTTCCATTGAGAAATATTGGCTTTTCCAGTTCACCAACCTTTTCTCACACTTCTCTACCACCCCATCCCATATATCAATAAACCTGTTCTTATCCCCAGATAAACAGTTGGTAGTTCCCAAATTCTTCCACCAAGAATCCAAGACAATGAGACTTAAGTATGAGCTATACTAATTGCAACCTTGTTGCCACAATACAATGAAATTTCTCCTTTTTCAGACAATTTCAATTTTTCTAATAGCTTTTGTAACCACATAAGTTCTCTAGCCCTGAGCCATAGCTCTATATTCTGCCTCCGCACTTGATCTAGCAACTGTATTTTGTGTCTTGCTTCTCCAAGTGACCATGTTTCCTCCTATGAGTATACAGTAACCGGGTGTAAATCTTCAGTTTTCTAGAGATCCAGCCTAATCTGCACCTGTGAAGGCTTCTATTTGGAGGTGACCATGTCCGGAGAAAAGTAGCCCTTTCCTGGAAGTAGAATTTAGACATCGCAAAATGCAAAAGACAACTTGCATATGAGGATCCCGTGGATCATGCACGAACTGACTTTATAGTGCCATAACATGACTTATTATCAACTAGAACAGAGTTCAAACAAGCTGAACTTAAATTTACTGAATTATCACCATCTTCAAGGAAATAGAGACCTTCAGACTCTCTAGCATTGCCAATCATCCTTCCCGAGACCTTGTCCTGAATCTGTCACATCCCAAAATACCCCCTAGATGTGGCTGGCACCCGCCCACACATTTGTCGGGAGAACCAAATATTCTTACACACCCAAACTATCCAAGCACTAAGAATATAATATGCACAAGTCCATAACTCACCAATACTCATAACAATAGAGTAACTAGCAAACCAAAATTGCATATCAATTTATGAAAGGAAAAGGTCATTTAACAAAAGTATCTCTAGCTCAAATCCCACAATAAAATCATGGAGCATCTAATAGAGTGATATGAGTTTAACTGTCGGGCATACAAACCCCAAAAAGAAGAAAAACATAAACTATCCTAGATAGAACTGAAGTAGTAGCCTCCACGGACAATGCGAAGGCTCACCCCAGCAACAGAGTCTACGGAAACGAACTCGTCAGCCACAAGTCTCGCCCTCTGCTACAGTATTTGCATTGACATGCAAGTAAGGAGTGAGCTATATATAAATATAACCCAGTAAGTTCTTCGACTCGCTATTCTAATACCCCTGAAACAAGAGTTATAATATACATCTGCACAACGGATATACACAAATAATATACATAAGAATATACTTCATAATAAGCTCAGTAAATTCAAATAAGTATTCAAAAGGGTCACAACATGTCTCAATTCAATCCCCACTCAAAACCTGTCATAAACGACAACGAAGGAGATTAACCCATCACCCTGCGAAGTCTATGGCAGCATGTATAATACTCTAAAAATGTACTACGGCAGCGTGTACAAAGCTCCTAACATATTACATCATCATGGGTATGTCAACCCATCAAACCCGACAAGTCTATGGCAGCATGTATAATACTCTAAAAAATGTAGTACGGCAACGTGTACAAAGCCCCTAACATATTAAGGCAGCATGGGTATGCCCCTAACATATTACGGCAGCTAAGTATGCCCCTAGTAACCACACCACAATAATAAAGAAGGGTATTCAGCATCACACCACATATTACTCATGAAAATATTCCATATTCTTCTCAAAAATGTAACCACATCACAGTAATAAAGAAGGGTATTCAACATCACACCACATATAACTCATAATATTCTCAAAAATAGCATATCTAGGGTTTATCAAAGAAACATCAACTCTGTCAAGCACATGCTTGTCCCAACACATACATTAGACAGAGAAAAATATATTTTTCAAAGCATGTTTGAAAAGCAAGCACTAAAGCTTAAAGTCTCACTTACCTTATTAACGACAAGTTCCACAACCTCGCGCGCGTAGAACACCCACCAAAACAACCCCTACTTTCCTTGATCTATGAAAAAAATATTGATAATAGAATATCAATTATGTTGGCCAAACTCAAGTCTCAATATTCCTAGTCTTTAAGTTTAGGGTTAAAACCCTAATACCCAATACCTTTGACTATAAATTAAAAGTAAAGGTATTCTCAATCTCATTGTTAAACCTAATTGGTGAAAATTCTAGTAAATATGTTTTCAACTAACTAGAGCACACAATAAACAAGAAAATACCTGCACTTTATCACCCAAAACAGTGGTACAAAGATCAAGTTGATTCTATGTATGAATTTCCCCGAATCACCTTGATGAAACGTGTGTTTTTTTCAAAGAGAAAAGAACGAAAGAAGAAGAAAAAGGACTTACCTGATTTTTTTTTGTTACTGCAGTGTGCAGATTGAAGAAAAGGGTCGCTGGTCTCTCTCTTTTTCTTTTTCTTTTTCTTTTCCTGCTGCTGCGTGAGAATTAAAAATAAAAGGGGCTGGGCCCTTTTTTTTTAAAATAAGAATTATTAATGGTATTATGGAATAATTTTCAAGGAAGGAATTGGAAAAAAATGCTGTCAGACACTTTCCCTAATGCTACTCTCTCTCCAAGTAGGAGAGAGAGAACCCTCTTTCCGGTGGGTGCCAGGAGATTTTTCCAGCCCCCATCTTCCCCATTATCTTCCAGCTATCTCCTTACGAGTCAACTTTCTTTCTTGTTCCTGCATTCAGATTTCTAATGGACAAATTCATCTATTTTGCTGTTGGTTTTAAATCTTTTGACATTGAAAGATGCTTGGGTGCTACTGGTTTCTGGTACGAATGGACAGAGAGAAGCAGGAATGCAATCACTAGGGCAAGGTTTAACAAGGGTTGCATGGAGTGGATCGTTAAAATCATGAAAGAGGCTTCTCAGACAAAAGGCAACTCAGTGCGTAGGTGGAGGAGAACAGAGGACTTTTCAGAATTTTTTTTGTGCACGAAATTATAACAAGTATGGAAGGTATATCAACCTGATAAGTGTGAGGGGGCGTCGAAGGGCAGTTCTAATTATTCCAGAGCTAACCTTCAACGCAGGGTGGACAGACATTGCGGAGAAGGTGGCCAGATTCATAAGCTCCCACAAGCTTGGTACGAGCCCAATGATCACCAAAACCATTGACGAAGGGGTATCCTACGCTGAGATGGTCAGGTGATCGAAGTGGGAGAGTTGACTTGATCACCAAAACCTTTGACGAAGGGGTATCCTACGCTGAGATGGTCAGGTGATCGAAGTGGGAGAGTTGACTTGGAAAAGGAATCGCAACAGAGGCCTTGGTACAGAAGGAAGGAACCATCAGTATCATAGAACCTCAATGCAAATATAATGAAGTTCTCAAGAGAAGTTTGGTGGGGAAGTTCACTGCGGAGCGACATTATCAGAGGTGAGGAGATGGTCCCTAAACACATGGAAGCAATCGTACGGGTTGAGTGTGTATGAGATGGGAAATAATTGTTTTATGTTTGAATGCGACACTATGCGACAAGCTGAATTAATCATGGAAGACAGCTGGGAGTGGAAGAAGACCCCTATAATTCTCAATTGGTGGAATCCATTGGTTACTACCATAGAGGTGTCTGAAAGAATTGAATCCACTTGGGTTAAAATTATAGGTTTGCCTTTGCATCTTTGGTCTCACACCACCTTTCAAGCTATTGGCGACTGTTGTGGCGGGTGGCGAGAAACAAAGGAGGAGACCACGTTGCGTAACCATCTGAAGTGGGCGAGAATCAGAGTGCAAGGTGATGGCCATGATATTCCGAGGGTGATTAGGGTTGAAAATGGGGGAATCACCTTCACGATGCAATTATGGGTGGAGTTGCCGACGAAAGCCGTCGTCGGAGATGGAGGTCGTAGCTCTTCTCTTACCCATAAACTTTTTGAAAATAACCTGCCGGTCAATGAAGTACGATCTAACAAGTATCAGGAGAAAGGGACTTCTCATTTTATGCATGGTATCCCACGTGATGTGCCAGGTTGTAGTGGGGTTAGCTTGGGGACAAAAGAGGATGGGCCTAGTTTATTGGTCCCAAATTCTGAGTTGGGCCGAATCCCAAATGTCTTAAAATTTAATTATGAAGGGCTGAAAGGCCCTTTAAGTAAAGAGACAAATGGGCAGAATATTTCTCTTTCTACAAACATCGAAGAAATTAAGATTTTGGCCGAAAATTTCTTATCGGCTATCAAGCATTGGGAAGAAAAAACCAAGGAAACTACGGTGGTAAGAGTCGACAACCCCAATCAAGATGATTCCTGGCATGAACAGGGGATGTCACAGCCCAGGGACTGTCAGAATCATTTTGAGAAAGTTGGCTCAACTACCACAACATCCAATGCTGGAGAAAGAGAAGAAGAATTGCAGCTCCAACAGGTTCTCCAACCTGACCCAGTCAATATTCAGGTCCCTGGTGATCCCACAGAATTGGAGACAGAAGCACCAAGTTGGGTAAATTCACATATCCTGGAGCTTAGCAATACATATGGGGTTGCGTTCGAGGGTTTTGAAAGAGAAACATTGGAGCTTCTAATGAGAATTAATGAAAGGAAATCAGAGATGGAAAGAAAGAAACAAAAAGGCATCACAACTCCGAAAAGCAGAGGTATAGGCAAGAATGAACTGAAAAATCTCCAATCAAGCTTGAACAAGGAAGTGGAAGGAACAAGAAGTAGGGGGAAGAACCTTTATTTAACGTTTAAATGAAGGTCAAAATTGTGTCATGGAACGTGAGTGGGCTCAACCAGGAGAGTTCAAGGAATCTAATCAAGACTAGTATTCTTCAGTGGAAAGGGGATGTAGTTTGTTTACAGGAAACCAAAATAAACAAGGAAACAGAGGAGGTGGCATTCAGCATATGGCCTAATAGATGGATGAGGTGTGGATTCAAGGAAGTTGATGGTAGCAAAGGGGGGATCCTTTTGATGTGGGATAGCAGGGTGTGGAAGAGCACCAATATAGAGGAGGGACAGTATTCGATCACTTACAACTTTGTAAATCTTCAAGAGCCTTTTAGCTGGTCCTTCACTGGCGTATATGCTCCACACACCAGGATGGAGAAGCTAGAATGCTGGGAGGAGCTGGCAGCAATGAGGGGTCTGTGTGAAGGGCCGTGGGTGATAGGGGGGGATTTCAACACTGTCAGGAGAATGGAGCAGAGAAGAGGAAGCTCAAGAACCACCAACATCATGACTGATTTTTCCAGGTGGATTGGAGATTTAGAATTACATGATCCTACACTTATTGGGGGCAAGTACACCTGGGTCACGGGAATAAATCACTCTAATAAATCACTCTAACGAAGTTGCTTTAATATCATGTAAGTTTTGGTACCAAAGTTGTACAATCTTATTCATCTGTAGAGCTACAAGTTTATAGTACAAATAAACAAAAACTAGCAATTAGATCCCCTGATCCTAGGAAATTTTGAGAATCAATGTATGATTTTATTTGATATAATTTCTTAAACTATTTATTAGCATATCATATATGATTTTATCATATCAATTTAGATCCTACAAAATCAAATCGGATCTCAGTTGGGTATTCACAAATCAACAAAATAACTAAATTATTTCTCAAGAAATTAGGGATATAAATAGTACAACATACCCAGTGCAATTGTCAAAGTGGGGTCTAGTGATAACAAAAAATCTGAAACGGAAAGAAAAATTACTACTATACAGAAGTCCCTACAAGCACACTTTTGTTGGTCAACATGTGTCCTTGTAGAAATTAAAATTTAATTGGAAGACATTTTTGTCATTTAAGATGAAATGTTTTGCATGTTTCAAAATCCTATCCTATGTGTCACAACCTAAAGGCCTTAGCAGCCACTGCAACTCATGCACCATAGTTTCCATTTCATTTTAATAAAATATATAAAAAGTTCCATTTCTAATAAATAGAATATACAATTTTTTTTGTTTGTTTGTTTGATTTTGCTTTAATGCAGAATTTAATAAAATAAAATAAGTAAACTAGATAACTTAACTAATTATAAATCATGATATAGAAGATTCTAGAAGCAGTCACCATTTCGTCTACATACTACTTTCTAGGTTATGGTATTTATGTAATTTCTGTACTTTATTTATTTTAATTCATTATCTTACTTTCTATAGTTTGCTGTGTATTTAAAAATCACATAAGAGAGATATTATAAATCACAATAATTAATAACTTAAAATATTTAATAGACATAAAAAATTCGATTGACTTTCAAAATTATATCGGTGCCACATAAATTGGGAAAGAAGTGACATATATTATTTGAAAATGATGACAACAACAACAACAACATACCCAGTAGAGGGTAGAATGTACGCAGACCTTACCACTACCTCCTGAAGTAGAGAGGCTGTTTCCTGGGAAATTATTTGAAAATGATGTTAAAAAAATATTATAAATTACTATAATTTACAACTTGAAATATTTTAAGGCATATGGAAAACAATTTAGTTAACTCTTGAAATTCTATCTGTGTCTCCGTAAATTGGGACAAAGGAAGTAATATATATTATTTGTAAACTATGTAAAATACTATAAATCACAATAATAACAACTTCAAATCTTTAAACATCATATAAAGATTTGAATGACTTTCCAAATTTCAACTGTGTCATATAAATTGAGATTAGAATAAATAACATGTATTGGACCCATGCTTCTAGTCATATAATGCAACCCTATAAATCTTCCTAATTCTATGAAAGGGGAGTTCGAAATCTTTCCATACAACAACAACAACAACATACCCAGTGAAATCCCACAAGTGGGGTC
>DF361765.1:0-12749 GCA_000787875.1 Solanum virginianum
TCCAAATTTCCTAATTGCTCCCATGTATAAAATACGGGTCCTAACATTATATTTATCTACTGGGAGTATTAGGGAGTTTATGATTCTTACGATTTTTGGGAGGGTAATTGTCACGATTCGATTTCGGTCAGAATGAAGCCTATTAGATCTCACCTATAACCAAGTCAATTACCCAACCCCAAGGTACCTGTTCTAAATCACTAATCACAAATATAATAGATACAACAACATAAAACAACATAACCTATCTAGAATCTGGAAGTAAACTGTACAAAGCTACAATAGACACTAGTGCGCACCCATATACATATATAATAATAACCATAATATACATAACCAAGAATGCTCCTACAAAATACAAACCATGATACTATACATATAAGGCAAATGTCTGGATACAAAAGATGACCATCAAAAGGAAGGAGACTGCGAAGTAGCTAAAGCTGTCGGTGCTCATCGAGCATCTCCTGAACTCTCTCGAACCCCCAACAATCATTAGCTGTGGTTAGAACCTGGACCTGCACCATGGGAAGATGCAGAAATGTAGGGGTAAGTACCAAAAAAAGGCACCCATAGATATCATTGGCCGAATGAGTGAAATATTATAAATGTAATATGCTCAAATATAGAGAACTGTTGTAAGCCAAGTCTAGCAAAATTGGAGCTCAGATCAAGGAGTAAGTATGTATGGAGAATCACCGAACCCTAGCTAAACCACACCAAGTGATCTGCAGTGATACCGACTAATGATGATTAAGTAGGCCCATACCACAACTGTCACCTGACTAGGACATAGTATTGTATGCGGGTGTAAGGTCCTAATATATATGCATGTACACTAACGGGGCCTTCATAAGCCTAGAAGGTACACCTACACACAATCTAACCGAAAAAATCATGATGGAACCTAACTCTCAATATCACATGATCAAGGGGTCAAGCCATACATGGGTGTAAGATCCTAATATCTATGCCTGTATATCCCTGAGCCCCCATAAGCCCAGAGGGTACACCCATGCACAATGTAAATGATAGAATCACGATGGAACCCAACTCTCAATATCACATGATTAAGGGGTCAAGTTATACATGGGTGTAAGGACTTAATATCTATGCATGTCGGCCCTCTGAGCCCCCATAAGCCCAGAGGGTACACCTATGCACAATCAGAGTGAATAGGAGTGTGGATCCATAAGTAGTCAATCGGGTCCCTGACCCAAAGCATCATAACGGTGGGATGAATCCCCCACGAGAGAAAGAGTCCCCCTAATATAGTCAACAGGGTCCTAAAGAAAATATATCAATAGGGTCTCAGACCTAAGATGTAACCAATGGGGTCCTAGACCCAAAATTTAATAAACGGGGTCCCAGAACCAAGTATCAACATGTAACAACTTGATCTAGGGGCCTAGTTGTCACACGAAGAATGAGGTTCCCGAAGGCACCTGACCAAAACCACCTAAGCATATCAAGCATTCATGGTTAATAATCAAGACAAAATATGAAAAGGAAACATAGGGGAAAGAGGGCTATTGGCTTTTGAAAATGAAGTAACATTAAAATAGTCCAATTGACTAAGTCATTACTTCGTCCATACGCATACTAACTACATCATAGATCTGTGGGACCAACAATAAATAGTCTCCATCAATAGAAGGAAGTCTAGACAATATAATATTGAAATAAGTGCCTCAAAAGGGCTATAAAACATCGTCTTAAAATCAAACTAAATACAACCTAGAAGGAAAGGGAGGATGAGTCCCGATCTAAAGGCTCACCATAATAGTAGAGATAGTCTTAGGTGTTAATACTAGCCACAAGCCGGTGGAGAAGTACCTGTCCCTACATGGTTAAATCATGTAGGTAAATATGCGTTAGTACGTTTGAATGTACTAAGTATGCGAGATGCAATGCATGGATGAAATTGTACTGCCATCATAATTAAATATAATATATAAGCATACATAAGGATAGCTAGACAGAATAAGAGTAAAAATGCACAAGGATTACGGCTCAGACCACTATGAGTCAATATACCTTTAAAACAATAAATTTAAGATTTAACATGAAATCGTACAAACCTGTGGTAATAGACCATAACTGTAGTAAGACCATGTGATCTATTATATGGAATTCAATGAACTCCTTTCATTGGAAAAAGGCTAATGCACTCCTTCTATTGGGAAAAGGGGAATCTACTGCCAAGGAAAATGTTCGAAACTTAGTATCTTTCATAACTTTGGGGCCTATGTTGATCCACTAGCCTAGCCTATAAGGCTCTATGGTGGCATATAGTTAGAGTCATTGAGATTTAGCTTCAAGAGGTATGCCTCAACTAATGTTGAAACGACCCCAAAAAGTGCCCAAAAATGTACCTCAAAAGTGCCCGAAATCATAATTTCCATATATCTCCAAATTCGTGCGTGATATCGAAAATTCGACTTCATATTCTTGTTTAGGGGGTCAAAATAAGGGAAATAGGGTCTAACCCAATTTTAGAGCAACCATATCAAAACTCAAAATTCCCAAATGTCACTTTCTAGAGAGCTATTCGCGCCCCTAGCGCGAAGGGCGCGCAGATGAAGAAAATGGACTTTTGCATCCTGTCTGTGATGCGAACATGCATATTTTTCTACCTAGTTATTTTCTTGCAGTTCAAGACTTTTAAGTCTTGCCCCTAAGTGTCCCCAAAAATAAAATACCTATGCTTAGCTATTTTTCACCCTCATATCATTTAAAACATTCCCCAATACTCATTCAAACATTTAGCCAATATTTCATCTCCTAAATTCAAGTCCCAAACCCTCATCCAAATCTCAAGATTCTCCTTCAAGCTTCAAGTCTCCATCTCCAAAGCTAAGGTTTGTGGGTTTCTTTCATGGGTTCCTCACACCCATGATGCATAAACTTCCTTTTACTCTAATTTGCATGATTTTAAATTGATTTACAATTGGGTCCATCTTATTATTCAAATCATTGCACAATATGTTGAAGATCATGAAATTGTAACTATTTTGCTATGTTTTGAGTTATGAAACTAAGGTCTATTGTAAGGATTGATGAAGGATTTTGATGTAAATTGCTTGAGGGTGTTACCAAGTATCTATTGAAGGTTTTACATTGAATTTTCTAGCGTGATTTCAATCTTGGTTTGCATGGTTTTACACAAGCACTACACATTCTCTAAGTGTTTGATAAAATATCCGGTTATGGTTTCTTGAGGAACTGAAGTTCCATTGCATGTTTCATGAGATGAATGACTATATGATGATGGTATATGATAATGATATGATGATGAAATGAGTGCATGTATATGGTGCTCTCTATGTAGTGTTGGAATACGACCATGCCTTACCCGGGTGTTATGCGCCGGGTAACCTTGTCGGGGGTTTGAACCCATCAAACTATCGAGAGATTTGTACTCTGGCACCAAGGGTGGTAGGGTGTGATAATCCACCAACCTTGTTAGAGGTTTGTACCCATTAACCTATCGAGGGGTTTGTACTCCGGTACCAAGGGTGGTAGGGTGCGACGATCCACCAACCTATTAATAGGGTTTGTACCCCAATCACTAAGGGTGGTAGGGTATGACGATCCACTAATAGTTAATGGTCTCTTCTTACACATGTGTTCTATTCTATGTAAGCATGATTTACTTAAGCAATAATCATGCATGCTATATTGCTACTATGTTATATATTGCTTATTTCTATGCATTTTGATTATTTTGCCTTTCTATTATTGCATTGCATCTACATACTTAGTACATTCAAATGTACTAATGCATACTCTATAACTACATGATGTCACCATGTAGGAACTGGTGCTCAAGTTGATCATCCTTCTCTATGTGGCTAGTTTGGTACTACTCAAGCTAGTTGGTGAGTCCTCCACTTTGGAGACCTTAGTCTAAGTTTCTCTTATTATGTATTGAGATATTCATCTTTTAAATTGCATGGTTTTACACTAGTGCTACACACCCGCCAAGTGTTTGATAAAATATCCGATTATAATTTTAATAATGAATTGAAGATCCAATACATGTCTTATGAGTTGGATAACTTCATGGTGATTTTAAACTTTCCAAAGAGATATGAAATTCATGGAAATATTGATGATGTTGTCGAGCCAGATGAAGCCCCTTTTCAAAGATTTTACCTTTTGTGAGCCTTTGATGTTGATGCCAATGTAAGGGTAATATTGATGATGACCTATTCTTATGTATAATGATTAGGCTCCCCATTTAAGGTTAATGATGTTGAAAGATCCTCATGCCATGTCTCTATGTTTGTGTCAAGTTATTAAAGTATGATTATCTTATATATTCTGTGGGATTAGACTTAGCACCGAGTAGACTAAAGGCGAGTCCTCAAGTCCTAGAATTACGTGCCACCATAGGTGAAGGGATTAGAGGCGAGTCCCCAAATCTCTAAGAGGTGAGTACCCTAATATGAGGGCTTGAGGCAAGTACCCAAGTCCAAGAACTAGAGGTGAGTACCCGGTTCATATAAGGCTTAGTGGATCCACTTAGGCATTAGGAGATTTACCTTGGCAAGTAACTTCCCCCTTTCTTTTGGTGTAGGGGTAACATCGGGATTCTGAGTTGTAGCTTGCTTGGTCTTATCTTATATCAGTTGAGGTTTCTTCTCACACTTATATATTATGTTCTATGTAAGATGGATGATTTGCAAAACATGATTTACTTAAGCATTGATTATACATGCCATATTGTTACTATGCTATCTATTGCTTATACTTATGCATTTTGATTATGTTTCTATCTCTTGTTGCATTGCATCCTACATACTTACTACGTTCAAACATACTAATGCATACTCTATTCCTATATTATGTTAACATGTAGGAACTGAAGATCCTATTGATTCTTCTTTTGGCTGGATGAATTACTCAAGCTAGCCTTTGGTGAGCCCTCCATTTTGGGGAGAATGCCTATTCTTTTATTCTATGTATTAAGATTCTCTTTACTTTATCTTATACTTATGACTCTGAGGGTAAACCC
The DNA here is from genome assembly GCA_000787875.1 of Solanum virginianum. Classification (NCBI taxonomy): domain Eukaryota; kingdom Viridiplantae; phylum Streptophyta; class Magnoliopsida; order Solanales; family Solanaceae; genus Solanum; species Solanum virginianum. The sequence continues at coordinate 5,021 of DF361765.1, forward strand.
GGTTGCTTGTCTTGGCCCCAACTCTTATCAATGTAGTAGAGGAGTTATTGGATATGCTATGTATCTATGACATGAGCCTTGACTTTCTTGCTTATTATTGTGATGGTATCAAAGATGTCCCTTAGCCCCACTTTTTCCCTTTTAAATATCTTCTCTTATTGTCATTTTTATGTGCTTCCATGACCAAGGATGTGTAATAATATGGAAATAGGCTTATTTGGGATTCCTTCGAGTTCCCCATTCGCTGGTCACGACTAGATCCTAGGCACGGGTCATGACAAAGATGGTATAAGAGCACTATTTTGTTAGATCCTTGGAGTCCAACACACCACGTAGATTAGAGTCTTATTCATGGTTATGTTGTGCACCGCAACTATGAGTAGGAGGCTATGAGAGGTTTTAGGAAAAGTTTTCCCTCTTTATGTTCTAAGTCGTGCTATAGAGTTGGAGTAAGTTTTTCTCTTAATGATTGTTCTTTACTATGCTAAATCATGCCTAACACAAGAGGAAGAAGATCGCACTCTCCTGAGGATCGATCGGCTCATGATGGGTTCTAGGATGCTCTCACCATGCTTCCATAAGTTATGGCTAATCAAGCCAACTAAGGGGCCCCTTATGTTCCTACTCTGGTATCTTGAGTAAGGAACTTTATGAGGATGAACCCGCCGATGTTTTATGGGTCAAAGGTGGATGAAGATCCACAAGAGTTTATTGATGAGGTCGATAAGATTTTGACTATCATGGGTGTTGGGCCAAATGAAAAGGCAGAGTTAGCGGCATACCAGCTCAAAGGGATAGCCCAAATATGGTATGATTAATGGAAAAGGGAGAAAGGGGTTGGTAATATGGTTCTATGGAAGAGTACAAAGTGACCTTTCTTAATCGGTTCTTTCCACTTGAGCTTAGGGAAGCTAAATTGGTAAAGTTCATGAATTTGAAACAAGGTGATATATGTGTAAGGGAGTATGCTCTCAAGTTCACCCAACTTTCAAAGTATGCTCCTCAATGGGTGTTCGATGCAAGGACTAGGATGAAAAAATTTGTGATAGGTGTCTCCAACTTGGTGAGTGAGGAATGCTGGTCCACTTTGTTGATTAGTGACATTGACTTGTCCTGTTTGGTGATATATGCCAAACGATTGGAAAGGGAAAAGTTGAGTAAGAGGAGAAGTGAGGGGTCCAAGAGGGCTCAATTTGAGGGTAGCTTCGAAGATCATGAGTACGAATATGCTCTAAATAAGAGGGTTGTCAAGAGTAGGGTGGGCAGCCCTAAGAATCTAGGTGAAGGTGTTGGGGGACAATCTCTTCCTATGTGCAACAAGTACAGAAAGTGCCACCCGAGAGATTGATTAGCCAGATCGGGTGCGTGTTTTGGAGTTGGTGAAATGGATCATAAGATGAGACATTGTTCGTGGGTCCCCAAGAACCATAAGGATAGTCGTCAACGTTCTCAACCATACCGCTCTAGGAGTCACTAGGCTTGGTATGGTGCTTCGAAGGTAAGTGGAAGGTTTTGATTTTGATGGATCCGAGTTTTATTATTTCTTTTATTATTCTTTTAGTTTTTTATGGACTTCTTGTATGTCCTGAGTTATGATGTGAACCTTTGGTATCTATCTCTTGGTTGAGTATATGGTTGCTAGAAAGTCCATAAGTGTTGATCTGCATTCATACTGTAGTAGGTCTTATCTTGTGGCTTGTTGGAGTTGGCGTGGTGAATTTTGATATCATACTAGGGATGGAACCATTGCTTACATAACATGTTTCCAATGAGTGTAGAACCCGTAAGGTTGTAAAATAATGGTTGAGGATAGTTGATCTATTTGGAAAACTACAATAGGTTAGTCGCTTCACTAAGATTGATCTTTGGTTTGAGCTTTCTCCGCAAGTGAGCATTACTAGTATTGGTGGAGTTGTTTGGTTGATTTATATATTGACTACGTTTTTGGGTTTCTTGAATGAGTCCTTAAAACTCTACTTTGATATGTTTGAGGTGGTCTCTAGTAATGAAGTATTAATTTATTTAGAGCTTGGGAATTATTTGGGGGTAGTATTACAAGTCTTGGAGGATGAGAGGTTGTTTGCTAGATATGATAGATATGCATTGTGGATAGCAAGAAGGTGGTTAGTATTCTATAAGGATTATGGTATGAGTGTGCGTTAGTTTCTCCGGTAGGGCTAGTGTTGTGATTGGTGCTCTAAATAGTCTAGTGTGTGTGGATAATGGTGGCAAGGAGGAGAATAGCGGGGTCCATCGTTTGGCTAGATTAAGGAATTAGGTTGGACGAAGTTGAGCATGGTGGTGTAGTATTCTTGATGGTTCCAAATCATATTTGATTAAGAGGTCTAGATTAGGCAAGACCTTGATTTCGCCTTACTAGAGTTGGAAGTTTTGGGCGTGAAGATGATAGAGTGGAGGTTGTCTCCCAAGGGCGAGATGATGGTTTATGGTACCAAGTGGGTTAGGTGTGTTTAAGGTTGACAATTGATTTATGGTTGTGAGTCCTTATGGGATGTAGAGGGAAGTTGGTAAGGTTGCATAAGTTCGGGGGATTGCCTATGGATAGGGGCTTGGTTAGTCCAGTTCTTCATGCTTCTAGTTTGATGATATTTGTTGGTGACTCTAGTAGTATAGCACTCATTGAGATTGTGGCTGATGTGGAGGATAAGTTGGCTTAGGAGAGGGTCTTGGTGGAGGTGTTGGATGGATGAGCAGAGAAATTATCGATATTGATGTAGTGTTCGTCAAGGTCCTTTTGGGGTGGCGGTGGGGAGTCATCTATTCGTATGTGTCGCTCGGGGAGATGGCACAGGTATGGAGAAGCAATATCCATATTTCTTTCATTCTATTCAAGCTCATGATGACTTGTCCAGCCCTTTCTATGATTCCAAGTCTTATGTTTCAGCCCCTATGTCATTCATATGCATTCATGTTTAAGTTGACAAACTTATGACGATTTTACATTTATGAGGAGATTTTAAAGATGGTATTTTAAATGCAATGTTGCATCCATGTTGGGGCTGATTCATTTATTATTACTCTTGTCTTGTACGTCTCTTTTACATTCGGGGACGAATGTTCCCAAGGGGGAAATATTAAAACGACCCCAAAAAGTGCCTGAAAATGTACCTCTAAATGCCCGAAATTTTAAACTCCACATATCTAAAAATCCATAAATTATTTTAAAAATCCAACTTCATATTCTTGTACAGGGAGTCAAAAAATTAGGGGGAAAAGGGTCTAACCCCAATTTTAGAGCAACCGTATCAAAAGTCAAAATTTCATGAATGGAAATCAGAGGGGAAATCGCGTTGCCTCCGCGAAGATCCTGTGCCTATTTTTGTGCCTTTTTTTAATTCGGTCCAAGAATTTTAAGTCTAGGGCCTAAGGGTTCCTGTACTAGAAAATATCTATACTTAGCCTTATTTCACCCTCATATAATCCTAAACATTCCCCAATACTCACTCAAACACTTAGACTAATATTTCTCTCAAGATTCAAGTCCCAAAACCCTCATCCAGATCTAAGGAATTCCCTCAAGTTTCTCGTTTCCATCTCTAATCTTCTTTAAAGTTTTACCAAAAGCTAAGATATATGGGTTTCAACCATTGGGTCCTTTCACCCATGGTGCCCAATCCTCTTTTCTACTTAAATTGCATGATTTAAAGTTTATTTTACATGTGAGTTTTGTATATTAAGAAATTTACTGCATATGAGTTGAGTTCATGAAAGTATAGTTGTTTAGCATGTTTTGAGCTCTAAATCTTGGATCTAATGTTGGATTTGATGAAGGGTCTTGATGTATGTTGCTTGAGGGTATTACAAAGTGTTGATTAATGGTTTTATATGGAATTTACTTGCATGTTTTCACTCATGAATTGCATGGTTTTACACTAGCACTACATACCTACCAAGTGTTCGATAAAATGTCCGATTTTGAGGAATTGAAGGTCCAATGCATTTCTTATGAGTTAAATAACTTCATGGTGATTTTAAGCTTTCCAAAGATATGTGAAATTTATGGAACTATTTGATGATGTTGTCAAGCCAGATTAAGCCCCTTTTCAAAGATTTTAGTTCTTGTGAGCCTTTGATGTTGATACCAATGTAAGAGTAATATTGATGATGACCAATTCTTATGTATGATGATTAGGATCCCTATTTGAGGTTAATGATGTTGAAAGCTACTCGTGCCATGTCTCTATGGTTGTGTCAAGTTATTAAAGTATGATTATCTTATATATTCCGTAGGATTAGACTTAACACCGAGTGGACTAGAGGCAAGTTCTCAAGTCTTAGAACTACGTGCCATCATAGGTGAAGGGATTAGAGGCGAGTCCCCTAATCTCTAAGAGGTGAGTACCTTAAATATGAGGGCTTGAGGCAATTACTCAAGTCCAGGCTTGAGGCGAGTACCCGAATCCAAGAACTAGAGGTGAGTACGCAGTTCACATAAGGCTTAGTGGATCCACTTAGTCATTTGGAGGTTTACCTTGGCAAGTAACTTCCCCCTTTCTTTCGATGTAGGGGTAACATCGAGATTCTGAGTTGAAGCTTGCTTGGTCTTATCTTATGTTGGTTGAGGTTTCTTCCCGCACTTATATATTATGTTCTATGTAAGATAGATGATTTACAAAGCATGATTTACTTAAGCATTAATCATATATGCCATATTGTTACTATGCTATCTATTGCTTATACTTATGCATTTTGACTAGGTTGCCTATTTCTTGTAGCATTACATCCTACATACTTAGTACATTCAAACGTACTCACGCATACTCTATGCCTACATAATGCTACCATGTAGGAACCAGAGATCCTATTGACTCTTCTTAGGGCATGGGCTTTGAGTCTTTGTCTCTTGATTATGATATTATATATGCTTTCCCTTACTCTTATTGTGCTATTTCTACTTTCATATAGTATTTAAATATTTCTGCGACTAATGATGTGTAATGATAAGACAAGAGGCTTGTTTGGTGTTCCTTCGAGTTTCTCATTCACCGTGTCACATCTAGGCCCTAGGCTTGGGCAGTGACAAACTTAGTATCAGAGCACTAGGTTGTTAGATCCTCAGAGGCCAACACACTACGTTGATTAGAGTCTTCTTCATGGTTGTGTTGTGTACCACAATTTCCCCATTCACCGATCACATCTAGGCCCTAGGTCTGGGGCATAACAAAGATGGTATCAAAGTACTAGGTTGTTAGATCCTCAGAGTCCAACACACCACATAGATAAGAGTCATTCATGGTTGTGTTGTGCACCACTACTATGAGTAGGAGGCTATGAGACATTTTAGGAATTATTTCCCTTCTTCATGTTCTAAGTTATGCTATAGAGTTGAAGTAAACTTCACTCCTCTAATGATTGTTCTTTACTTATGCTAGATCATGCTTAACGCGAGGGGAAGACGAGTCCGCGTGCTCGAGGAGCAACCAGCTAATGAAGATCTTAGGGATGCTCTCACCTTGGTTGCACAAGGGATGGCTAATCAAGCCAAGCAAGGGGCCCAAACCCCTCATGCTCCTACACCGGCCTCTTGGGTAAGAGACTTTATGAGAATGAATCCCCCAGAATTCCATAGGTCAATGGTGAGTAAGGACCCTAAGGAGTTCATTGATGAGATCTATAAAATTTTGTCCATCATGGGTGTGAGGCTGGAGGATAAGCCAGAGTTGGTGACCTATCAACTCAAAGGGGTAGCTCAAATATGGTACAGCCAATGGAAGAAAGAGAAGGAAGTTGGCTATGTAGTGCTTTGGGAGGAGTTTAAGGTGGCCTTCCTTAATTGGTTCTTTTCCCTTGAACTTAGGGAAGCTAAGATGGTGAAATTTGTGAATTTGAGACAAGGTTCTATGAGTGTGAGGGAGTATGCCCTCAAGTTTACCCAACTTTCAAAATATACTCCACATTTGGTAGCCAACTCAAGATCTAGTATGAACAAATTTGTGATGGCTGTGTCCGACTTGGTTAGTGAAGAGTGTCGGTCCGCCATGTTGATTAGTGACATTGACTTTTCATGTTTGATGATCTTTGCCAAGAAAATGTAGAGGGGAAGTTGAGGAAGAGGAGAGGCCATGAGGCTAAGACGGCTCGTGTTGAGGGCAAGTTCCTAAAGGGTGTCCAGATCCACTAAGGCCAAGGGTCTTCTCATGCTTCCAATAGGGGGTTTGCCAATGCCTTCCCAAGGCCCCCAGGTGTTGGTGTTGTGGTTCCTAATGAGGTGTGTCCTAGGTGAGGTAAGATGCATAAGGGCCCAAGCATGAGAGATACTAATGGATGCTTTGGTTGTGGGGAAGTGGGTCATAAAAAGGTGGATTGCCCCTGAGATTGCAACAAGGGCAAAGAGGTTTATCCACAAGGTGCTAATGTAGTTTATTTAGGGAGAGGTAGCCAACAAGATGGTGCCCCAAGGCATAATCAATTTTATACTTTGTATGACAGGTAAGGGTCAATGAAATCCCCAATAACATCACTGGTATGCTGAAAAGTTTTGACTTTGATGTGTATGCATTGATTGATCTGGGTGCCACTCTTTCTTTTGTTACCCCCTTTGTTGCCCAAAAGTTCCGTGTTGACCCCGAGTTGTTGCATGAGTCATATGAAGTGTCTACTCCTATTGGTGCATCTATTGTTTCTAGAGAAGTTTATAGAAGTTGTCCTATTTGCATCTTGTATAAGGTGTTGCCTTGTGATCTTGTTGAGTAAGACATGGTTGACTTTGATGTTATTCTTGGGATGGATTGGTTGCATGCCTACTATGCTTCTATTGATTGTAGAACCTGTAGGGTAAAATTCCAATTTCCAAGTGAACCCGTCCATGAGTGGGAAAGTCAAGATATGGTGGTCAAGGGAAGATTCATCTCTTGCATTAAAACCTGTAAGTTGATCTCTAAGGGTTATCTTTACCATCTTGTGAGGATTAGGGATGTGGAGTCTAAAGTCCTTTCCATAGAGTCGGTCTTGATTGTAAATGAGTTTCTTGATGTCTTCCCAAATGACCTTCCTTGTATTCCTCCCTAAAGGGAAATAGACTTTGGCATAGACCTCCTCCCCGATACTTAACCTATCTCTATTCCCCCTTATCGTATAGCCCTAGTGGAGTTGAAGGAATAATTGAGGGACTTATTGGAGAAGGAATTTATTAGACCTAGCCAATCACCTTGGAGTGCTCCAGTGTTGTTTGTGAAAAATAAGGTTTGGTCCCTTAGGATGTGTATTGACTACCGACAACTCAATAGGGTCACCATCATGAATAGGTATCCTCTTCCAAGGATTGATGATTTGTTTGACCAATTGCAAGGGGCTAGCCATTTCCCTAAGATTGAATGTGACTATGGTGCGCCAGGTAACCTTTTTAGGGGTTTGTACCCATCAATCTATTTAGGGGTTTGTACTCTGGCACGAAGAGTGGTAGGGTGCGATGACCCACCAATCTTGTTGGGTGTTTGTACCCATCAACTTATGGGGGAGTTTGTACTCTGGCACCAAGGGTGGTAGGGTGCAACGATCCACCAACCTAATGGTAGGGTGTGACGATCCACCAATAGTTAATGGTCTCTTCTTACATATATGTTCTATTCTATGTAAGCATGTTTTACTTGAGCATTAATCATGGTTGACATATTGCTACTATGTTATCTATTGCTTATATCTATGCATTTTGATTATGTTGCCTTTCTATTGTTGCATTGCATCCCTAATCAAGCCAAGCAAGGGGAGA
>DF361765.1:20680-33888 GCA_000787875.1 Solanum virginianum
ATGATTAACGATATCCAGAAAGGACCCACCAAATGTCACCAGTACACGTGTATTAATCCTCAATTGTAGCCTCATAAAAAGAACGAGTCCTTTCTTTTGAGGTAGATAAAATAGTTGTACCATACCAAGAGAACTTCGATGCTAACCTCATCTATGACACTGTCATCTGTCCCTGCTCCAATCGCATAAATTAATCTCAACATTGGTCCTTAAAAATCCAGGGTATGAACCTAGTCATAAAGACCTCCTTAAACTTTATCCAATGATGCTGCTGGTCTAGTGTCCTTATAAGTCCACCAGCACTGTCTGGTGGTCCCATCATGCTAATAAATAGTAAATTCCATGACTCAAGACTCTAATAGTCTTAATGCCTGTTATCACTCGGTACATGCTGTTAGAAACTCCTGCACATCCTCTTTTATTGCTCCAAAAACCATGAAAGAGTCAACCTAAAAAAATAACCAAGTAGCCGCAGATCCTAAAATGGTACAACTCCTTCTAGCAATGCTAGAATGTTTAGAGCAGTAGGCTCTACTGGTGCTTGAACTGGAGAAGTTAGAGCTGGCATTGGACCCTGCTGTAGGGCTCCAAGGGCTTTTATAAACTGTCCAATAGCCGTCTGCACCTTTGTTGTGATTACAAAGGCGGCTGGGAAAGCTGGTGCCTTTGGCTGTATGGGAGCTGGGGCATCTGGTCTCTGATCGACAGGCTTAGGATGTCATGACCCAAAATAAAATTACAACTAAAGAAGAATAAAATAAAGTGGAAACAAACTCCTATAACATCAGAAATCTCTCAAAACCTAGGTGCATGAGTACAAGAGCATCTAAGGTAGTACGATAGCATATATACAACTATGTCATGTGATATAGAAAGTTATCTCATAATATCTTATACAAGTCTGAAAGAAAGTAATAAAGAAAATCCCAAGGATCCACGATCACCTAAAGTTTGAACCTCATCGATAAGATCAGAATAGAATAATAATAGCCAAACTAGAGTGATAAACTATCCTATACAGGTCCCTACGCTTGATTTGTAGGGAGGAATAAAGTAAGGGTGAGTATACCGAAATATACCCAGTAGGTACAATCGAGTGGGTAGGAGAAATTGAAATAATTATGCAATAACGAAGAATCCTTTCCCTACATCCAAAAAGGTTAGTACACAGTTAAATGTATGCATGATAATGAGCTAAGATATCATTAATAACCCATGACACCATACATCAAATAATGTGAATGTGATGCACAACACATCGATCTATATGCCAGGTATTTCTTAGCCTTGCAATTTTCCCGTGGTCAAGGTAATATCAGAATACGTTAACTTTGCCACTACCCGTGGTTAAGGGAATATAAGATATAAATACCACCCTTGCCTCCTTCTCGGGTCAAGGGGGTGGTACTAGTGTGGAGCATAATACCATTGCCTCCTGCTAGGTTCGGGGATGTCACAAGCAATATACAATAGATGTAAATCAATGATACAATCCAGAAATGCATGTATATATAGAATATTATAAAAATAGGAATACTAATACATGAATCTCATATAATCATATGAACATAAAGATTAATATCAAGAGTCTCAACTAATGCTCAAACCATCATCTTATCTTAGTTCATCAATGGGATCAAAGTTTACAACATAAATCAGATCAACCAGAATCACATTTCCATCATTACCCTAATACATTAATCGAATTTTATAAAAAGCCATTGAGGTCTCACAATTACCATATAAACATGATCAATAACTCAAATCTAACTCAAAAGGTTAGCCGAACCTACCTCAATGTCGAAACTGCACTGGATAAGCTTTCAATCAACTCATTCCACAAAATAATCCTCAAATTGATCCACAACTTTCAACAATATATACTATGCATCAAGAGGAGCATTTTGATACCCCATATTGGCATAAATTAGTCTTAGGGCCAAAATTGTCAATTTTAGGGTTAAAATCTAAAGTTTCAGAATCTAAATATTGATTTTAAAATTAGGCTCTACATGAAAAATGGAGTTCGTCGGTGAAAATCCCACCAAAACCAAGTTCAAATTGATTGGGAAAATAAAATTTTAAATTATGGAATCAAAGACGAAAAATTCCCAATTTTTGTATTCATAATCATGAATTTCAAGACAAAATCAAGATAAAACTTAAGGAATATACTTAAATTAGTGTTTGGATCACTTACCCAGTTAAATCTTGAAAAACCACTTCTCAAAATCATCCAAAAAGCTTAGTAAGTTCGAAAATGGAATGAAAATGGTGTTTTTTTAGTTTAAAACTATTCAGGTCACACATACTCACTGTGCTCGTGGACAGGCAACTGCGAACGTGTGGGGGAAATAGTCAATCTTCTGCGAACGCAAACCTGCACCTTCTAATGCGGAGGTCAAGGGGGTTTACCCTCCGCAAATAGATGGAGAATGGCATGAATGTTGAGGCTTGGGACATCTACACAAGATATCAACAAAAATCAGCAATATCAAGTCCAATTCCCTACTTAGAATGGACCCTCGGAACTCATATAGTATCAAAATCTCACAAACTTTATATGTATCAATACCAGAAATAATGATCTAGAGTCATAAGAAATCGATTTCAAGGCCTCCTCACCACATTTACCAATACAACACGATAAAAGTAGTTTAATATGCAAAATACTAAAACTAAAATGCCCCCAAAAAGAGCCCAAAAATGTGCCTAAAAATACTTATATTCGTAATTTCCTTATATCCCAAAATCTGTATGTGATATCAAAAATCCAATTTCATATTCTTGATAAGGTGGAAAAATTTAGTTGGAAATGGGTCTAACTCGAATTTCGCCAAAATTTGATTTATAGAACATGTTTGCATCGCGGAGCCATCACGTTGCAGTATATTTTATTGCTAATTTTTCTCATTTTGGCCTAAGGCTTTGGGGTCTTGGGCCAAAGCCTTGTTACATATAAAAACACCTATACGTAGTCATGTGTCAACCCCATATCATTCAAGACATTTCCTAAAACCTTCTCTAACACTAAATTAAATATTTCACCCAAAATCAAGTGTCCCAAACTCATTCTAGATCTAAAGAAATTCATTCAAGCTTCAAGTTCTCACACCAAACTTCATCAAGGAAATCTCCAAAGTTGAGGTATGTGGGTTTCAACCATTGAGTCCTTTCACCCATAGTGCCCAACCTTTCTTTTTATGTAAATTGCATGTTTTCTAGTTGATTTATCTATGGGTATTTCTTATTATGAATTTTACTATGAACTATGTTGGGGTTTCATAAAATATTGACTATTTGAGCATGTTTTGAGCTATAAATCTATGTTATATGATGAGACCTTGATAAGGAGTTTTAACATATCTTGCATGAGGGTGTTACCAAGTGTTGATGGATTGATTTGCTTCAAATTTTCTCACATGATTTTACTCTTGAATTGCATGATTTTAAACTAGCATTACATACCCACCAAGTGTTTGATAAAATATCTGGTTAAGGATTCTTGAGTTGTTGAAGGTCTAATGCATGACATATGAGTTAAGTGACTTTATGATGATGAAAGAAATATATATATATGTGTTGATTTCTTGAAAAGTATCTATAATGTTGCAAGTTGACCACACCTTGTTGAGGGGGTGCTATGCCTCAACCACTATGATGGAGGGTGCTATGCCTCAACCACTATGATGGAGGGTGCTATGTCTATCTATCAGTTAAGGGGTACATACCTTAACCACTTTGATGGAGGGTGTTATGCCTATCTACCACTTTCAGAAGTATATACCTTGGCTACTTTGATGGGGGCTGAGATGCCCATCTACCACATTGAGGGGTATATACCTTGCCCACCTTGTCTGGGAGGAGGGGAGGTGCTATGCCCGTACTACCAATTGAAGGGTAGATACCTTAATCGCCTCCTAAGGGGGTGTTAGGCCATAGATTATAAATACTAAGTTGCTTGGTCTATGATGATGGTCTCTTCTTACACATGTATTATGTTCCATATAAGCATGTTTTATTTCAAGCATTGATCATGCATGCCATGTTGCTAATATACTATCTTTTGTCTATGATAATGAATTTTGACTATGTTGCCTATCTCTTGTTGTATTGCATCCTACATACTTAGTACATTCAAACATACTAACAAATACTCTATGCCTACATGATGTTACCATGGTGCACCAGTGTTGTTTCATACTTAGTACATTCAAACATACTAACAAATACTCTATGCCTACATGATGTTACCATGTATGCACCAGAGCCCCTCATGACCATCCTCCCCATGGCTAGTTGATCATCTTGAAGATAAGTTATTGGTGAGTGCTCAAGCTTGGGGATACTAGCTTTGTACTCTTACCTATGTTATTTCCTTATGTTGAACTCTTGATACTATGAGGGTGAGCCCGTAAATTATCTTGGGCCCCGCTCAAGTCTATGTTTAGAGGTGTTGTTGGAGAAGTTATGTAATTATGCCTTGAGCTTTGACTCTTTTCATGATTTATGCTATGGAAGACTTCCCTTAGTCCCTTTATCTCTATTTATACTCTCTTATTATTGTTTAATTGCTTTCATGACCAAGGATGTGTAAATGATATGCAAAGAGGCTAGTTTGGGGTCCCTTTGGGTTCCCATTCACCGTGTAACATCTAGGCCCTATGCTTAGGTCGTGACAAACTTGGTATCAGAGCACTAGGTTGTTAAAGGTCCTCGACATCTAACACACCATGTCAATTAGAGTCTTGTTCGTGGTTATGAAGTACACCACGACTATGTGTAGGAGGCTATGAGGTGTTTTAGGAAATGTTTCCCTTCTTCTTGATCTATGTCGTGCTATAAAAGTTAAGGTAAGATTTTCCCTTAGTGAAAGTTCTTTGCAAATAGATCATGCCTATTCCAAAAGGAAGAGGAGCCCATACTCCCAAAGAACAACTGGCTCTTGAAGAGTTCTGGGATGTTATTACCATGATAGCTAAAGCTATGACTAATCAAATCAACCAAGGGGCCCGAGCTTCTCATGCTTGTACTCCGACTTCTAGGGTGAGGGATTTTATGAGGATGAACCCACTAGAGTTCCATGGGTCTGAAGTGGATGAGGACCCTCAGGGATTTATTGATGATGTGTACAAAGTGTTCTCTATTATGTGGGTTAGATCAAAGGAGAAGACGGAGTTAGCGGCTTACCAACTCAAGGGGGTGGCCCAAATATGGTTTACCCAATGGAAAGAGGAGAATGGGTGAGGCCAAGAGGGCCTGATGAGGGTAGATTCCAAAGTCCTAAGGGTGGCCGATTTCATCAAGGCTAAGGGTCTTCTAATGCTCCTACTAGAAAGTTTGCTAATGACAACCCAAGGGTCCCAGGTGGTGGTGGTGTGGTGTCTAATGCTATGTGCCCAAGATGTGGTAAAGGCCATGATGGCCCATGTTGAAAGATACTAATGCTTGTTATGGGTATGGTGACGTGGGTCATAAGGTGATGGATTGTCCTCATAATCTCAACAAGTGTAAAGATTGTCGTCCACAAGGCCAAGATGAAAATATAGATCGTAGGGTAAGAGGAGGTCAACAAGGTGGTGTCCCAAGGCACAATCGGTTTTATACAAGGTGGTGTCCCAAGGCACAATCGGTTCTATGCTCTTTAAGGGAGACAAGGGGTAGATGAGGTGCCCGACGTCATCATCAGTATGTTAAAAGTCTTTGATGTTGATGTGTATGCATTGATAGACCCGGGTGCCACTCTTTCTTTTGTACTCCTTTTGTTGCCAAAAAGTTTCACTGTTAACCCCGAATTATTGTGTGAGCCTAATGAAGTGTCAACCCCCGTTGGTGAATCTATTGTTGCTAAAAGGGTCTATAGAAATTGTCCCGTTTTTGTTTTGCATACAATACTTCCTTGTGATTTTGTTGAGTCCAAAGTTCTTCCTATAGAGTCAGTTCTAGTGGTTAATGAGTTCCTTGATGCCTTTCCTAGTGAGCTTCTTGGTGTTCCTCCCGAAAGGGAAATGGATTTTGCAATAGACTTCCTTCCTGATACTTAACCCATTTCTATTCCCCATTATAGTATGACCCCAACGGAGTTAAAGGAGCAATTGAGGAATTTGTTGGAGAAGAGTTTTATTAGGCCTCGCCAATCACCTTAGGGTGCACCAGTGTTGTTTGTGAAGAAGAAGGATGATGGATCTTATGAATAGGGTCTTTAAACCCTACCTTGATTTGTTTGTGATGGTATTTATTGATGACATTTTGATCTACTCCTATAGTGAAGAGGAACATGTAGCTCACTTGAGGGTGATACTAAAAATCTTGAGGTAGGAGAAGTTGTATGCAAAATATGACAAATATGAGTTTTGGTTGAAAGAGGTTTCCTAGGTCATGTGGTGTCGGGTGACAATATTATGGTGCATTCTAAGAAGATGGAAGTGATTAGAGATTGGCCTAGACCTTTGACTCCATCAGACATTAGGAGTTTTCGGGCTTAGCGAGTTGCTACCGGAGTTTTGTTAATGGCCTCTCTTCTACTGCTTCTCCTATGACTAAGTTGACCCAAAAGAAGGCAAAATTTGTGTGGACCGATAAATGAGAGAAGAGTTTCCAAACTTTGAAAGATAAGCTTGTCTCTGCTCCTATCTTATCTCTACCGGAAGGGTTGGAAGGGTTTGTTATGTATTGTTATCACGACCCAAACCTAGGGCCTAGACATGACACGACGAATGGGGAACCTGAAGGGACCCCAATCAAGCCTCTTAACTTGTCATTACACATCATTGGCCGCAGAAGTATGTAAAAGACCTAAAGTAAGAATAAAGGGTAAAGGGGCTAAGGGATAGCTTGCAAAACATCACCATCAAGAGATAAGGAGTCATAGCTCATATCATAGATACATAACTTGTTCAACAAAAACATCTAAATAAATAGATAACAGCGGGGCCAAGACAAAACAACTGGGCTCACCCTCATAGTCAAATAGAACATAAGTAGAATGTCTCAATATAAAGCAATATAAACATAGACTAAGGTCCCTGAAATGGAGGTTTCACGAACTAGCTTAAAATAGTACTGACTAGCCACATGGAGGAGGAGGATGATCAACTTGGGCTTCGGTTCCTATAGGGTGATATCATGTAGGGAAGAGTATCCGTTAGTACATTTGAATGTACTAAGATGTAGGATGTAATTTAACAAGTAATAGGCATTATAATCAAAGTGCATAATAATAGGAAATAGGCATAATATAACAAGATGACATGTATGATCAATGCATAAGTAAAACATGGTTAAATAACTCAAGCTCATATAGGATATCATATGTGTAGAAGACACCAAGCTAAATTTCCAAAGTACAACCCCTTGGTAGGTTGGTGATGTTTCCACCCCATCACTTAGGTGGTTAGGGACTAACCCCTCACGAGGTTGGTGATAATGCTGTCCTATCACCAAGGTGCAGAACTACAAACCATTCACTAGGTTGATGAATACAAACCCACATCTAGGTTAGTGATGATGCCACCCCATCACTAGGTGGAGAAGTACAAACCCTTCACTAGGTTGATGAGTACAAACCCCCATCTAGGTTAGTGATGATACCGCCCCATCACTAAGTGGAGAAGTACAAACCCTTCACTAGGTTATCCGGGTGCTTAGACCCCACAGATTAGACATCGTCGAGTTCTACACTTTATATAGGATTCATCATATACATAAACTCATTTCATCATCATAACATCATTCATATCATATCTCATACTTTGAACCTTCAACTCCTCAACAAACCATAAACAAACATTTTATCAAACACCTAGGGAGTGTGTAATGGGGGTACAAAACCATGAAATTTAGAGATGACATCATGCAAGAAAAACCATTGCAAAACAATCAAGCAACACCTTGCAATACCCCAAAAACATTCACATCAAAACCCCTCATCAAATCCAACATTATGTCCAAGATTTAGACCTCAAAACATGCTAAAATAACAATACTTTCATGAACTCAAATCACTGTGCAGTAAAATTTCTTAATATACAAGACCTACATGTAAAATCAACTTTAAATCATGCAATATTAGTAAAAAGGAGACCTAGGCACAATGGATGAAAGCACACATATACAAGACCCACATGTAAAATTAACTTTAAATCATGCAATATTAGTAAAAAAGAGGCTTAGGCACCATGGAGGAAAGGACCCAATAATTCAACACCACATACCTTAGCTTTGGAGAAGTTCTTGGTGAAGATTGAAAATGGAGGCTTGAAGCTTGAAGGAAATCCTTATTTCTGGATGAGGGCTTTGAGGCTTGAATTTTGGAGTGAAAATATGGCTAAGTATTTTGGTTAGTATTGGAAAGTGTTTAGGATGACATGAGGGTGAAATAAGGCTAAGTATAGGTAAAAACACATTTGAGAACACTTAGGTCCAAGACTTAAAAGTCTGGGACCGAGACAACAAAATTGTGCAAAATTAGTACTGCTCCGCGACAGAGGCGCGTCGCGGAGCTGTCGTGGACCATCTCTAAAAATAGATTTTTTCAAAAATCATAATTGCTAATCTTTTGCTCTTAAATTAGGGTTAGACCTTTTCTCACCTAACTTTGATCCCCTGATCACAAATATGAAGCTGGATTTTGAAATAATGAATGAATTTTGAGATATATAGAAATTAAAATTCTGGGCAATCCGAGGCACATTTGTGGTCACTTTTTGGGGTCATTTTAATATCTCCCCCTTGGGAACATTCGTTCCCGAATGTAAAAGAGATCTGCAAGACATGAGTGATCATCAATAAATCAACCCCAACAAGAATGCAACATAACATGTAAAACCCCATTTTCAAATTCTCAAAATAAGCGTAAAATCATCATAAGTTTACCAACTTAAATATGAATGCATATGAATGACATAGGGGCTGAAATTTGAGACATGACATCACATAGGCGACTTAGGATTAGTACCTTAGGCTTGAGTGGAGTGTACCAAATAAGCATACCGCTTTCGCATATCTGCTTTGGCCTCCCATGTAGCACTTTC
Source organism: Solanum virginianum (assembly GCA_000787875.1). Taxonomy (NCBI): domain Eukaryota; kingdom Viridiplantae; phylum Streptophyta; class Magnoliopsida; order Solanales; family Solanaceae; genus Solanum; species Solanum virginianum. The sequence goes on from DF361765.1 coordinate 29,713, forward strand.
GACTTGTTGGTTCCTCCAAAGGACCTTAATGGATGCCACCTCCTTGTTCCTCAATCTCTTCACTTGTCTATCTAAAATTTGAACTGGCACCTCCTCATAAGTCAAGTTATCCTCAACGACAGCCACAACATCAAGAGGCACACTAGTATTAGGATCACTAACACATTTTCTCAACATAAATACATGGATCACCGGATGAACCAAATTCATTTCACTAGGCAACTTCAACTCATAAGCTACCTTGCTGATCCTCTCTATCACCTCATAAGAACCAATATACCTTAGACTTAACTTCCCCTTTTTACCAAAATAGACCACACCTTTCATTGGAGAAACCTTCAAAAAGACCCAATCACCCAATTGGAATTCTCGGTCTCTTCTCCTTACATCGGCATAGGATTTTTGATGACTTTGGGTAGTCTTCAGCCTTTCCCTAATCATCCTAACCTTCTAAAGAGCTTTTGTAACAAGATTTGGCCCTAATAAGGCCACCTCTCCAACCTCAAACCAACCCACCGGTGAACTACAATATCTAGCATAAAGATCCTCAAAAAGGGCCATAGCAATGCTAGAGTGACAACTATTGTTGTAGGCAAACTCAATCAACGGAAGATGATTATCCCAATTACCTTTATGCTCCAAGACACAAACCCTAAGAATATCATCAAGTGTTTGAATTGCCCTTTCGGCTTGGCCATCCGTTTGAGGGTGAAAAGTCGTACTAAGGTGAACTTTAGTACCAAGACCCCTTTGAAAAGACCTCCAAAAGTGTGAAGTAAATTGTGCACCACGATATGATATGATAGATAAAGGAACCCTATGCAACCTCACTAACTCATAGATGTAAAAACTTACATGCTCTTCAGCCCCATATGTAGTCTTAACCAGTAGAAAGTGAGCCAATTTCGCCATCCTATCAACCACCACCCATATGGAATCAAAACCTTTTCTAGTCTTGGGCAACCCAACCACAAAATCCATATTAGGCACCTCCGACTTCCAAGTAGGAATCTCTATGTCACTAGTTAGGTCACCTAGCCTTTGATGTTCGGCTTTGACTTGTTCACAACTACAAAAACTGGAAATAAATTAGGCAATGTCCCTCTTCATGCCTCCCCACCAATACACATCCTTCAAGTCTCTATAAATTTTGGTGGAATCGGGGTGGATAGAATAAGATGAATTATGGGACTCATCAAGAATTCTCTCTCTCAAACCATCAACACATGGCGTACACACAACCAACATTGGTATCTAAGGGCCCCATCTCCCCCATAGGAGGTAACCTCTATTTTTCCCTCTTTCACCAGGACCTTCAATTCAAGCAAGGAGAAGCATAGATCTTGGTTTGCTATCACCTCATCAACTAATGAAGATTTAATAGAACCATATTTGCACCCCGACCCTTGCCATAGTTTCTTGGACAATCCACATCACCTCATCAACTAATGAAGATTTAAAACCATCAACAACAACAACACCATTACCCACATCTTCCAACCTAACCCCCAATCTAGCCAATCTATGCACCTCCCTAGCCATCTCCCTATAACCACCATCCACATAAGCTAGGCTACCCATAGACACCCGATTCAAAGCATCCGCCACCACAATTGCCTTACCCGAATGGTAATGCACACTCATGTCATAGTCCTTAAGAAGTTCTAGTCACCTTCTTTGTCTCAAGTTGAGATCTTCTTGAGTGAAGTCATATTGATGGCTTTTATGGTCGTTCAAGACATCAACATGAACCTATGACGCCAAATCTTTAATGCAAAAACCATGGCGGCTAATTCAGGATCATGGGTAGGGTAGTTCTTTTCATGCACTTTGAGTTGCCTAGAAGTATAGGCTTTGATCATACTATTTGCATTAGCACACAACCCAAAGCAACTCTAGATGCATCGCAATACACAACCAAAACCCTCAAGGTCATCTGGTAGTGATAATATAGGAGCAGACACAAGTCTATCTTTCAATGTTTGGAAGCTTTTCTCACATTCGTTGGTCCACACAAACTTAACCTTCTTTTGAGTCAATTTTGTCATAAGGGAAGCAATAGAGGAGAACCCATTCAAAAAACTTTCTATAGTAACCCGCAAGGCCCAAAAAACTTCTAATATCTGATGGGGTCAATGGTTTAGGCCAATTCTTAATCACATAGGTCTTCTTAGGGTCCACCTTAATACCATCACCCGAAACCACATGACCCAAGAATGCATTCTCCTTCAATTAAAACTTACACTTTTCATATTTAGCATACAATCTCTCCTCCCTCAATCTTTGCAACACTACTCTCAAGTGGCCCATATGCTCCTCCCTACTATGTGAATAGATCAAAATATCATCAATAAAGACCATAACAAAGGAATAAAGGTAGGGTTTGAAAATACTATTCATTATGTCCATGAAGATGGCCAGTGCATTAGTCAACCCAAAGGACATCACCACAAATTCATAATTGTCATATCTAGTCCAGAAGGCCATCTTGGGAATATTATGCTCCCTCACTCTTACTTGATGCTACCCGGACCGAAGATCAATCTTAGAGAAAATGCTAGCCCTTTGCAATTGGTCAAACAAGTCATCAATTCTTGATAGAGGATATCTATTCTTTTAGTGACCCTATTGAGTTGCCGGTACTCAATGCACATTCTAAGTGACCCATCTTTCATCTTTACAAATAACACCGGTGCACCCCAAGGTGATTGGGTAGGTCTAATAAATCCCTTCTCCAACAAATCTTTCAATTGCTCTTTTAACTCCTTCAACTCTGTCGGGTCCATACCGTAAGGGGGAATGAAGATATGTTGAGTATCGGGAAGGAGATCTATGCCAAAATCTATCTCCCTTTCCGGATGGATATTAGGATGGTCATTTGGGGAAGACATCAAGAAACTCATTTACAGCTTGAACTGACTCAATGGAAGGGACTTTGGACTCCACATCTTTAACCCTCACAAGATGATACAAACACCCCATATATATCAACTTATGGGCTATCATGTATGAGATGAACCTACCCTTTACCATTATATCATGACTTTCCCACTCAAGGATGGGTTCATTTGGAAATTAAAACTAGACCCTACAGGTTCTACAAACAATAGAAGCATAGTATGCATGCAACCAATCCATCCCAAGAATAATATCAAAATCAACTATATCTAATTCAACAAGATCACAAGGTAAGATTTTATGCAATATGCAAACCAGACAATTTCTATACACCCTCCTAGCAATAATAGATGCACTAATAGGAGTAGACACCTCATATGAGTCATGCAATAACTTTAACTCAACATGGAACTTTTTTGTAATAACGAGGGTAACAAAGAAAAGGGTGGCACCTGGATCAATCAAACCATATACATCAAGATCAAAGATAACATACAGTAACAACATCGGGGACCTCACCAACCCCTTGCCTCCCATGTAGAGCATAGAATCGATTGTGCCTTGGGGTACCACCTTGAGGACGACCTCTACCCAATAGAACCATATTTGCACCCCGACCCTTGCCATAGTTTCTTGGACAATCCACCCTTCTGTGACCAAGCTCTCCACAATAAAAGCATGCATTAGAACCCTTCAAACATGGGCTCCTATGACTCTTCCCACATATAGGGCACACATCAATAGGACCCATACTATCACGACCCAACTTATGGGCCGTGATTGGGACCCGTTTAGGATGCCCAAACCATATAACCAAATCAGACTTCGATTTTAAGTTACTATTCAATTTAGGAAAATTTTGATAGAGTTTCCTCTGTTTTACTGACTAGCCACCTGAAACATAAGATTTCCAGCAAACCAGACAGACATATAACAGATATAGATATGAATACGTGGGCCGACAAGGTCACCACTGCGGAATGAAGATATACCCAAATGTAGCTCCGAAGTAAGGGAGCTCTTTAAACTGCGAACTAAGGTCCTACTCTAGAGGTCTGCTACCCTATGCATCTGAACCTGCGGGCATCAAACGCAGCCCCCAAAGACAGGGGGTCAGTACAAAAATGTACCAAATATGTAAAGCGGAAAGCACAACATAATAAGTGTAGAAATCAACAGAAGTACAAAAATTAGACTCATATACATTATCAAACAAACCATCTCTTTTGGATTTTTCAAATGAATCAAATGGATGCATACCGGACAAGAATGATGGCG
>DF361765.1:47646-73129 GCA_000787875.1 Solanum virginianum
ATTCATTAGAAGGGAAAGCCCTATCTCACTTCTAAAGCATGATATATACCATGAAGAAGGAAACAATTTCTTAAACATCTCATAACCTCCTACTCATAGTTACGGTGTACAACACAACCATGAATAAGACTCTAATTGACGCAGTGTGTTAGACTCTAAGTATCTAATAACCTAGTGCTCTGATACCATCTTTTTACCGACCCAAGCCTAGGGCCTAGACGTGATCGGCGAATGGAGAACCCGAAGGAACTCCAAATAAGCCTCATAGCATATCATCACACATCCTTGGCCGCAGAAGCAAGCCATAAAAACATAAGAAACATAAACAAGGAGAATTGGGACTAAGGGAGCGAGAATCATATTAAAATGTCTTAGATATCATAAGTGAATCAAAGCTCAAGCATAATACATATTTTTATCCAATAACACCTCTAACAAAGAACCTAACGAGGGCCAAGACAAGAAATCTAGTTCACCCTCATAGTTAAGTATACCAAAAAAGAAAGATAGTCTTAGATACATAGCAAAAGAACATATACATTGCCCCCGGACATGAGGACTCACCAACTAGCTTGATTGGATATTATTAGTTATGTGGAGGAGGATGATGACTAAATAAAGCTCCGGTTCCTACATGGTGATATCATATAGGCAAGAGTATGCATTAGTATGTTTAAAAGTACTAAGTATGTGGGATCTACCCTGTGCTATCTCACGCTCATAAGAAAGCTACATCTTCTAATAAAAAATAGAAGATGCGTTAGTATGTTTAAAAGTACTAAGTATGTGGGATGCAATGCAACAAGAGATAAGCTTCATAATCAATATGCATAACAATAGACAATAGGCATGATATATCAATATGACATGTATGATCAATGCATAAGAAAAAAATGGTTAAGTAACTTATGCTCATATAGGACATCATATTTGTTGGAGAGACCAAGCTAGATTTTCAAAGTACAAACCCCTTGGTAGATTGGTGATGATGCTGACCCATCACTTAGGTGGTGAGGTACTAATCTCTTACTAGGTTGAAGAGTACAAACCCTTATCTAGGTTGGTGATGATGTCGCCCTATCACCCTAGTGCAAAGGAATAAACCCCTTGATGGGTTACCAAGGTACAAAGCCCTTGATAGGTTCATAATGATGCTGCCCCCATCACCCTTTGCCAAGGTACAAACCCCATCTTCTTACCTAAAACTTCCAACTCTAATAAGATGGAAATCATGGCCTTNTATCATATACGTACCTTCCTTCTATCATTATCATAACATCATATACATACTCTTTTTTCATCATAATAACATCATTCATAACATTTCTCATAGCTTATTTCATCATCATAACATCATTCATAACATAGGACATGCTTTGGGCCTTCAATTCCTCAATAGATCATAATCAGACATTTTATCAAACACTTGGCGGGTGTATAATGGGGGTAAAATACCATGCAATTTAGAGATGAAATCATGCAAAAAAATTTGTAGTAAAACCATCAATCAACACCTTACAACAATCCCAGGACATTCACATCAAAATCCATCATCAAATCCAATATTAGACCTAAGATTTAGAGCTTAAAACATGCTAACATAACAATACTTTGATGAACAAAAATCATTGTATAGTAAATTTCTCAATATACAAGACCCACATATAAAATCTACTTTAAATAATGTAGTATTGGTAAAAAGAGGGTTTAGGCACCATGGGTGGAAGAATCTAATGTTTCAAAACCACATACCTTAGCTTTGGAGTATTTTTTGGTGAAGATGGAGGTGAGAACTTGAAGCTTGGGAGAATTCTTAAGATTCGAAAGAGATTCGGTCACTTGACTTTGGAGTGAAATATTAGTAGAAGGGTTTGACAGAGTATTTTATCAATACAATGAAGAACTTAAAGGTTTAGGACCTTGAATGAGCATAAAAACATCAATCTAGAGCTTAAAAGGGGGGAAGGACCAAAATAATCCTTCTTAAAGAGCTATCTAATGGCTGTTACGGGCCCCATTATGACCCATTGATAGAACTATGATTATAGGACCCTTCACATGACCCCTAGGCTCAATTTTGAAGTCTCTGGAAATTGCTACGAGCCTAACCTACGAGTTTTACCCCAACCTATGACTCGTAATAGTGGGCTCGTAGTGCAACTTTGCACTAGCAGTCTTCAGTAAAATGGCCATTACTTTTGACTTTGAACTCCAAAATAAGGTGAAATAAAGTGCATTGGAAAGCTAAGTCAAAGGGCTTTCTTGACAGGTTGTGGGCCACCTAGTTCTAATTATGATAAAATTCATGCTAGTTTAAAGTTGACCCTTACATGAATCAGCACACAAAACTCAACTCTTCGAGAAGTCTTGAACTCGTCGAGGTACTAAGAGTCTCCCATGAACCTAATATAAGCCTAACCTAACAAAATGAGGCTTGAAACATGGATAGAAGAGCATGGAGTTACATGGTGTCACAAGATTCTTGATGAGGCTCATAATTCTTGATATACTATTAACATTGGTTTTACCAAGATGTATAGAGATTTGAGGGAAGTGTTTTGGTGGGGTGGTATGAAGAGTGATATTGCTAAGTTTGTATCTGGTTGTCATAATTACCAACAAGTGAATGCCAAACATCAAAGGCTAGGTGGCCTAGACAAAGATATAGAGATTCCTACTTGGAAGTAGGAGGAAATTCGTATGGATTTTGAGGTTGGGTTGCGCAAGACTAGAAGGCATTTTAATTCTATTTGTGTTGTGGTTGATAGAATGATAAAGTCAACTCATTTTCTATCGATTAAGACTAATTATGGTGCCGAAGACTATGCTAAGTTATACATTCATGAATTGGTTAGATTACATTGGGTGCCTTTGTCAATCATTTTGGATCGTGGTGCTTAATTCACTTCTCACTTTTAGAGGTCCTACCAAAGAGGTCTTTCAACCAAAGTAAAGCTTATTATGACCTTTCATCATCTAATAGATGGCCAAGCTGAAATAATTGTTCAAACTCTTGAGATATGCTTAGAGCTTGTGTTTTAGAGTTTAAGGGTAGTTGGGATGATCATCTTCCACCCATTGAATTTTCTTACAACAATAGCTATCATTTAAGCATTGGTATGACACCATTTGAGGCTCTCTATGATCTTAAGTGAAATCAATTAGAAGTGGTCAAAATCATAGGATAATTCATGTTTGATCATTTTTTATGGGGTGTGGGTAGTTATGGGCCTCAGTGAAGTTTGAGTAGCTTGGATCATATCTACCCTAATTTTTTATCCTGGGCTTTTCTTGCCCTTGTTCATTTTCCCCATTAATATTTACTTTCTAGTGAACTGGCACATTTTGGATGTTTAGATAATATTTGTAGCATACAGTACCAATACTTGTGACATATAACATATTTTTGTGTTTTGTTTGAAAATGATACCTACCAAAACTTTTGATTAGTAGTTAGATAACAATCATGCTTGATTAAGTATGTGACAATGTCTATTCTGATAAGTGAGGGCATATTGAGATAAAACGCATGATATGAGAATCTTTTGTTGATAATGTGTGTAGTGTTATGTGAGTGTGAGCATAATTTGCTAGATTCATGCATTTTGTGCTAATTCAGAACTTGCCCTGCTACTCTAAGTTAGATTGTAGGTTAATTGGATTAGGAAAGGATCTTAGGCCATTGTTCTTAAATAGTCCACTTAGCTTAAAATGACTAACCAAAACTAATAAAATTCGTTGTTCCTAATAATTGACCCTAACATGTACCTATTCTTTGAAAACACCTCATTAACCTAGCCTTGTTAGTTGTAAGATCATAAAATTGGCTTTGATCCTTCCTTGAACATTGTGCACCTTCACTGAGGCAAAAATTCTAAGTTGGGGGTGGCTACCAAAAGTGGCCCTGGTTTGGAGGATGGATACTGTGTGGCTGGTGTAAGGGTGAAACAAAAGAAATAAGGGGGGTGAGTTAGTGATACAGAAAAAAGGAAAAATAATATACTAGGTGCAAGAGAAAGAGGTGATGCCTTATTTGTAAGCTAAAAGACAAAATGAAGTGTAGAAACAAGGAAAAAAGCTGAATAATGATAAGAAAACATCTAGCAAAGCTTGAAATAGGAAAAAGGGAGAAATAAGGTGAAAATAATAGAGTTGGTAGGGCAAAAATATAGAAAAATACAGTGTCAAAGAGGGCTTTGAGTCACTATTTTCCCATAATATTATACCAAAGCCCCTTGAGCCTATATTACAACCCAAGAAAGTCCTAAAGTGATCCTAGTCTAGTTGATTGAAGGTCTAAGTCATGAGTATAAGGGTAATCCTATGGTATTAGACATTATGCAAGAATATCTTTTGTGAGAGTGAGCGATTTTGCATAGTCCCAAGGTTAAACATAAAAATATCATTGAGTGTCAAATATGTGACTTCTTTTTGATAGTGTACTTACATTACATTGTTAGCACTAGACTTGTTTAGTGATTGTGGACAATTGATAATCCCTTGCTTGTCATAGTTGTGTTGTCACATGCACCAGTTTGCATTGATTTGCTAGATAGCTATTTGATCCTTTTTTGAAAAGTTGGTACGGGTATCTGAGTCAGAGATTTATGTGATATGTACTATTGGGTTGAGGTCTGTGTGTTATGTATTGTCTATTTAGATTGAGTCCGTCGCTTGAGGACAAGCAACAATTTTAAGTTAAGAGTGTTGATGTGCTGCCAAAATACAACACTTTTGATGCTTAAAACTTGAAATTTTGTATGTTTTCAATGCGATGTTAGTTAATTTTATGTGTTTTTATGTTTATATTTGCAAGATTACAAGTTGCCATGATTTTGGGAAAAATTACAGAAGTTGCTAGTTTTTGCTGTTATATGAGACCCTCTACGGGTTGTAGATCATTCTACGAGCCGTAGGAAGGTTTCGTGAAGATTTCCAGTGAAGAGCTATTTTCTAAAGTTTATTCTATGAAACATCAGATGAGTCATAGAGGAGTTTAAGAATAGTAGAACAAGATTCATGCTCTGAGGATCAAAGACTTGGACTTACAGGAATGCCATTAGACAAAAGCCCCTTTCGTATGACGTGCTTACTAGTTCTCCTATTTTGTTTAGGACTTGAATTTTAATTATTATAATAGATTTTTTAGGTTATTTTGAGCAGTTTTCATATAGTACTTAGAGAGCTTTATATTTTGAGAGAGAAAAAATGTTTGATCATAGTGGAGAGTCCTTGAGAAAACTTGCGGTTTAATTCAATCTTTAAGATTGTGATTTTCATTGAAGTTAGATTGCTTGTTCTTTATTCTACTGTGTAAGTTTCTAATTATGTCTTCTCAATTCATAATTCCTGCATCTAGGCATAGCATGGGTGGCTAAATCCACAACTAGGGTTGTGGGAACCATGAAGAACTAACAAGGTAAAATAAGATAATTCATAATTCTTGGAAGGTGTATATGCATGTATTAATTAATTCTCTTTGTTTTACATGTTCTCTAGTGGTGGCCAACATTAGAACCTGCCTAGTGTTACAGATTGGACCAAGTTAGTAATGAATAGGGAAAGAGATTATAGGATTTGATTGATGTGTTCTCTTCTAATCAACCAAACTAGGGCAAGGGGAGGTTGTACTAGGACTAATAGTTAATAGTTAGTAATGCACACTATGGAGATGGGCCAAGTCACATAGTGAAATTCACCTCTCACCTTTGACTAAAGGGCTTGGTGAACATAAATTACCGTCTCGCATGCTATACACTAGAAAAGAATTAGGTTATCCGGTGATACTGAGTTGGGAAATCAATAAGAACACAATCCCCGAGTTTCTCTCCATTATTGACTTCTCTCTTGTGATAGTTTGTTTTATTTTCTCATTGATTACTGCAAACCCATATCTTTGGGGAATTAAATTGGTTAATTATTTGGATTGTATATTGGTGAATTCTCTTTATTCTATGCATTCCCTGTGGGTTCGGCCCTAACCTTGGTTAGGTTATATATATTGACAATGACCGTTTTGTCCTCTAAAAAGGAGGTGTAACTTTGGCGACATCAGTCCAAAATCAATCACACAGGCCCTAAGCATGTTCTCCAACACCTAGATGATGTGCTTGTACTGACCATCAGTCCGAGGATGAAAAGCTGAACTAAATCCACTCTAGTATCCAAAGCACATCGTAGAGCCTGGTAAAAGTGAGAAGCAAACACAAACTCTTTATCTAATACTATAGACACTGGCACCCTATGTAATCTGACTATACAATCTAGCTAACTATTCCACACTATAACTAGTCTTTATCAATATAAAGTGAGTTAATTTGGTCAAATGATCAACGACCACCCAAACTGAGTCAACCTCTCCTAAACGATCAACGACCACCCAAACTGAGTCAACCTCTCCTAAGGCCATGGGAAAACCAATAACAAAATCCATGGTCACTTTCTCCCACTTCTACTCGGGAATGAGCATATTTTGCATTATTCCACCTGGCATTTGATGCTCATACTTGACTTGTTGGTAATTCAAACACTTGGCCACAAACTCAACTATGTCCCTTTTCATGTCATGTCATGACCCAAGCCTAGGGCCTAGACGTGACACAGCGAATGGGAAGTTTGAAGATCACCCAAATAAGTCTCTTAGCATATCATGTACACATCCTTGGTTGCAAAATCAAAATAAGACAATAACAAGAGTCAATTATAATAACCGAAGGGGGACTAATGGAAGTCTTAAATAATCATAAAAACAAAGGAAAAGTCAAGCTCATAATCATATACAATCATAGTATCCAATAACACCTCTACTAGCAATTGAAACAGGGGCCAAGACACTTCCTGGACTCACCCTGATTATAAGAAGTATCCAACATAATGAACAAGTCTCAACATAGCATGAATGAAAATAGATATTGTCCTTGGAGTTGAGGACTCACCAACTAACTCTCTTCAAGAACCGAACTAGCCATATAGAGGAGGATGTTCGATAGGAGCTCCGGTCCCTACATGGTAATATCATGTAGTCATAGAGTATGCGTTAGTACTTGGAATGTAGTAAGTGTGCGGGGTGCAATGTAACAAAGATCATAAGCATAATAATCAAGATGCATAATCATAATCAATGGATATAATCTCAATATGACATGTATGATCAATGCTTGTAATACAATATGCATGTAAAATATTCAACTTGCATATGATAATATACGTATGTGGGAGGAGACCCTACCCAACATATAAGACCAAGCGAGCTACTACTTAGAATCTAAGGGATGACATCCCCTTAGTGAAGTGTGGTCTACTTGCCATGGTAAACCAAACATAAAAACTTGTCCTAGATGGATCCACTAGTAAGCCCTTCAAGGGAAAATATAAACCTATGATGGCACATTGTTTAGAGACTAAAGACTTTATATAAGGACCCCTTGAGTCGAGCCCCCACCTTAAGCATCAATAAGTGCTAAGTCTAATCCCACATAATACTTGAAATAATCATAACTTTAATCATAATATGAATAACTTGTAAAAGACATGACAACATGGCATGAGTAGCTCATTCACATACTTGACCCCTACATGGGCATATACCTGAAGTTAGATTGCTTGTTCTTTATTCTACTGTGTAAGTTTCTAATTATGTCTTCTCAATTCATAATTCCTGCATCTAGGCATAGCATGGGTGGCTGAGGGTAGAAAACAAAACATGAACTTGACCCCTTCTAGTAGGTATTACAATTCACATGAGGGTAGAAACTTATAACATGCTTGACCCTACTAGTGAGCTTAACTTGAACATGAGGGTAAAATTGTAAATATATTTGACCTCTCAACTTGACATGAATGGCTCACAAGAGGGTAGAATCTTGAAATAGGGCTCAACTTATCACTGGTACAATCATAGGTACTTTTCATGAATTAAATACATGCATGGGAACCCATAATTACCTTGAAATCACTTGACTTGTAAATCATATAATAACTCACCATTAACTTGAAAATCCTTGTCATGTAATTTAATCAAACACATGGTGGGTATATGGATACATGTTTCAAGTCATGCAATTCAAGCGTATAAAAGGAGTAAAATCAATTTATTTCAAAGTCATTCAAATCAATCTACAAATATTGTAGTAAAACCCTCATTTTGGGTAACATGAAATCGATCTCAAATTTCACAATAATTCATAGCTTTCATAGTTCACATTATGCATAACTTCAATAGATATAGGCCAACTCATGGAATAAGCTTAAAATAGATATTCATGCATAATCAATCAATACTTGATAAAAACCCAACATAATTCTTATTTATAATGCATAATAGGAAATACCCATGAAGAATCAAACCTTGAAATCATGAAATTTATTAAAAAGAAGAGTGTTGAGCTCCATGGGTGAAAGTACCCATGGATGAAGACCCACATACAAAGCTTGGAATTTCATGAAATTGAATTGGGCAAGGCTTGAAGCTTAATTTGGGTTCTTAAAATCCAAATCTTGTTCTTGAAGTTATTGAGATTGATGGAGGGTTTGTTATTGTATTGGGAGGGTTTAGAGAGTGGTTCTTGAGAGTTTAAAGGTGAAAAAATGGCTAATTATAGAGATATCCATGTTTAAGTGCGCATTGGGTTATTACTCTAATGCCCTTATACTAAGCTGGAAAAACAGGGCACAAAATACACTGGTCCACACTCCTGGCGCGATGCAGACCAAACGCCTAGCCCAAATTACACAGTGGCGCGCCTTGGGCGCACAGGGCCATAAGAATTCGACTCATTGCAAAAATTATTATTTACTATGGGTCTTCTAAAACCGAGGGTGTATATTTTTCCCACTCAATTTTGCCCTCTAAACAAGAATATGAAGTTAGATTTCCAAAATCACGCACGATTTTTGAGATATTAAAAAAATATAATTATGGGGTATTCCGAAGCACATGAGATGTGTTTCATACCAAACCACCAATAATGTTATTTAAAATCATGGTACATCTTAGCCACACATGGATGGATGGAATATCTAGCGCAATGGGTTTCTTCCAATATCAATGCCACCCACTCCCCAACTTTAGGCATCAAACTCTACCATTTCTCCTCAAAACACCATCATAATCAATAATAGCCACCTTGGCTTCATCTCTCAACACTTTGTCATGAATCATGCACAACCTCGGGTTCTCAAACTGATGATCACATATCTGATCAAACAAACAAGATCTAGCCTCAACAAAGGCCAAAATACTCTAAGGACGAGAAATATCAAAACGAACCATCTATGTAGCAAACGCCTAATTCATCAAGGCTAAGGGTCTCTCCTCAGCCCTTAGGAATACCAAACTCCCCATAATAGTAGCCTTCCAGCTCAACACATCTATCACTATATTGGCTTTCCCGAGCTGATATAAAATAGAGATATCATAATCCTTAAGCAACTCCAATCGCATAAGTTGTCTCATGTTTAGATTAGGCTGAGAAAAGATGTAGTTTAGACTCTGATGATAGGTAATGATCTCACAATGCACCTAATAAAGATAATGTTACCACAACTTCAACACGAATACCATTACAACCAACTCTAAGTCATGGGTAGGGTAGTTTCTCTGTTGCAACTTCAGCTGTCTAGAAGCATAGGCTATCACCTTCCCCTTTACATAAATACACCACCCAAACCCTTGCTAGAAGCATCACAATATACAACAAATGACACTCCATACTTAGGTAAAGTAAGAATCGATGTGGAAGTTAACAAATCCTTGAGCTTTTAAAAGCTCACCTCACAATCGTCCGACCACTGAAATACCACAGCCTTCTGACTCAACCTAGTCAACGGGGTTGTTATAAAAGAAAATCCCTGAACAAAACACCTATAGTACCTTGATAAAACAAGGAAGCTCCGAATCTCTATCACTAAAGTAAGCCTATCCCACTCACGAACTGCTGCTATCTTATTTTGATCAGCCATAATACCCTCTTTTGACAGAACATGGATAAGAATGCAATAGACTCAACCCAAAACTCACAATGTAAGAACTTTGCATACAACTACTCTTCCCTAAATCGCAGAAGTATAGTCCTCAAATGCAAAACATGATTGGCCTCACTCTTAGAATAAACCAAGATATCATTTGTGAACACAATCACAAGGATGTGCAAATAGGGCTGAATACTAGGTTCATCAACTCTATAAAAGCAGTTGGGGCATTAGTCAAGCTAAATTATATAACCACGAACTCCCAATGCCCATAATGGGTCTTAAAAGATGTTTTTGGGTTATCAGACTCTGAACTCTCAGCTGATGATAACTAGATCTCTAGTCAATCTTAGAGAATATTGAGGCACATTGTAACTAGTAAAAAGATCATCAATGTGAGAAAAAAGATATTTGTTCGTGATGGTCACTTTGTTAAGTTGGCGATAGTCAATAAACATATGCATAGTGCTGTCCTTCCACTTGACAAATAATACAAGAGCACCCCTGGGAGATACACTAAGACAAATAAAGCCTTTCTTCAACAAGTCTTCCAATTGTGCCTTTAGTTCTTTGTAACTCAGCCAGAGCTATCTGATAAGGGGCAATAGATATGGGCTTAGTTCACAACTCTAAATCAATAGCAAAGTCAATATCATGATCTGTAGGGACACCACACAATTTAGTAGGAAATGCATCCATAAACTCTCATACAACCCTAGTAGTTTCCAATGATGGTCGCACCTAAGAACAAGCCCGAAGATGAGCCAAGTATGCTAAACATCCCTACCCTATCACCTGACATACATGCATATAAGAAATAACACCCTCAGTATAGGAGCTAGGTACTCTAGTCTACACTAACTGAGGCAAGTCGAGGCAAACTAAGGTCACGGTCTTTGCATGATAGTCAAGAATAACATGATGAGGCAATAGCCAGTGCATACCCAATATCATATCAAAGTCAACCATATCTAATAATATCAAGTCAGCAACCTCAGTATAGGAGCTAGGTACTCTAGTCTACACTAACTGAGGCAAGTCGAGGCAAACTAAGGTCACGGTCTTTGCATGATAGTCAAGAATAACATGATGAGGCAATAGCCAGTGCATACCCAATATCATATCAAAGTCAACCATATCTAATAATATCAAGTCAGCAATAATATCTATTCTCATAAAAGACACAATACAACCTCAATATACCAGATTCACCACTAATGATTCATCTACTGAGGTAGAAACACAAATAGGCTCGGTAAGCGGCTCACACATCATATTTCTATCAGAAGAAAAATAGGCTGATGCATAGGAATATACAAAGCCTGGATAAAGACAATTGAAGCTAAACCATGGTACACTAGAACCATACCTATGATAACACATCAAAAGCCTTTGCCTTGGCTCTATCCCTGGGATAGTATAACTGAAACAACCTAAAAAAGTGCCTAAAAATGTGCCTCCGAATGTCCAAAATTTTAAATTCTATATATCTCAAAATTCAAATGTGATATAAAAAATCTGACTTCATATTCTATTTCAGGGGTTCAAAATTAGGTGGAAAAGGGTCTAACCCCGATTTAAGAGAAAATGATTAGCAATTTCAATTTTTATAATTTTTCTTTTCTAGAATCGATCTGCGACAATGCCGCGAAGTGTAGTTGTCGCGAACATGTATTAATTTTGCCTTTATGACATATCCGCATTGTAAACAAGATGCGGACCAGTGTATTTTGTTGCCAATGATTTTTATCTTGGTCCAAGGCTTTTGGGTCTTGGGCCTAAGTGTTCCCAAACGTGTTTTTATCTATACTTAGCCATATTTTACCCTCATATCATCCTAAATATTCCCTAATATACTCTCTAACACTTAGCCACATATTTCACTCCCGAATTCAAGTCTCAAAACCCTTATCTGGAACTAAGGATTTCCTTCAAGCTTCAAGCCTCCATTTTCAATCTTCATCAAGAGCTTCCTCAAAGCTAAGGTATTTAGGTTTTAGCCATTGGGCCCTTCAACTCATGGTGTCCTAATCTCCTTATCACTTAATTTGCATTATTTAACATTGATTTTACAATTGGATTTACTAGTATGAACATGTGTATGACCTATGTTAAGGCTATGTAAAGTTGTGACTATTTTGCTATGTTGTGAGCCATAAATCATAGATCTACTATAAGATTAGATGAGGGGTTTTGATGTATGTTTCTTGACGGTATTTCAAGGTGTTGATTGATGGTTTTGTGGTGGATTTTCTTGTACGATTTCGTCTCTATATTTCATGGTTTTATACTAGCATTACACGCCCTTTAAGTGTTTGATAAAATATCTGGATCTAGTTTCTTCAGGAATTGAAGGTCCAGAGCATGAGATATGATATGATTAATGTTATGATGATGAAAAAAGCTTATGTATATAATATAATCTGTATAAAGTATTGCATTAGATCATGCCATATCTGGAGGAGTAAGAGCCCGGATATTAAGGTGGATCCTAAGAAAACCAATATGATTATAAATTGGTCTAGACCATTGACACCATCGGATATTAGGAACTTCTTGGGCCTAGCGGGTTATTATAGAATATTTGTGGATGGGTTCTCCTCCATTGCTTTCCCTATGACAAAATTGACTCAAAAGAAGGTTAAGTTTGTATGGACTGATTAGTGTGACAGCAGATTCCAAACATTGAAAGAAAAGCTTGTGTCCCTCTCCTATATTGTCACTACCAAATGGGCTTAAGGGATTTGTGGTGTATTGTGATGCTTCCTGGGTTGGTTTGAGTTGTGTGTTGATGCAAAATGGTAAGGTCATAGCTTATGCTTCTAGACAACTCAAGGTACATGAAAGGAACTACCCTACCCATGATCTAGAGTTAGCCGCTATTGTGTTTGCATTAAAGATTAGGTGTCATTACTTATATGGGGTACAAGTGGATGTGTTCACCGATCATAAGAACCTCTAATATGTATTTGATTCCATTTAGGTTGTGGTTGATAGGATGATGAAATCAGCTCACTTTCTATCGGTTAAGGACACATATAGGGCTGAAGAGCATGCAAGGTTGTACGTCCATAAGTTAGTGAGGTTACATGGGGTTGCTTCATCCATCATATTGGATCATGGTGCATAATTCACTTCACACTTTTGGAGGACTTTCAAAGGGGTCTTGGTACAAAAGTTTGCCTTAGTAAGACCTTTCACCCTCAAACGGATGGCCAAGCTGAAAGAACTATTCAACCACTTAAGGATATGCTTAGGGATTATGTCTTGTAGATTAAGGGTTGTTGGGATGACCAACTTCCTTTGATTGAGTTTGTGTACAACAATAGATATCACTCTAGCATAGGTGTGGATCCTTTTAAGGCTCTTTATGGAGATGTTGCAGATCACCGGATGGTTGGTTTAAGGTTGGAGAGGTGGCTTTATTAGGACCGAATATGGTTATGGAGGCTCTTAAGAAGGTTAGGACGAATAGGGAAAGGTTGAAAACAACACAATGTTATCAAAAATCCTATGCCGATGTGAGAAAAAGAGACCTTGAATTCAAAGTGGGTGATTAGGTTTATTTGAAAGTTTCCCAAATGAAAGGTGTAGTCAATTTTGGTTAAAAGGGGACGTTGTGTCCAAGATATGTTGGTCTTTATGAGGTGATAAAGAGGGTTGGCAAGGTAGCTTATGAGTTGAAGTTGCCTAGTGAAATGAATTTGGTTCATCCGGTGTTCCATGTCTCTATGTTGAGAAAATATGTTAGTGATCCTAATTCTATTTTGCCTCTTGATGTTGTGGGTGTTTTTGAGAATAACTTGACTTATGAGGAGGTTACAGTTCAAATTTTGGATAGGCAAGTGAAGAGATTGTGGAACAAGGAGGTGACATCCGTTAAGGTCCTTTGGAGGAACCAACAAATCAAAATTGTTACTTGGGAGAGTGAAGTAGACATACAAAAACTGTATCCTCATCTCTTCCACCCCACTCAAGCCTAAGGTAATAACTCCAAGCCCTATTTGATTTTGAGTCTTATGTTTTAGCCCCTACGTCATTCATATGCATTCATGTTTAAGTTGGCAAATTTATGATGATTTTACACATACGTTGAGATTTTGAAAATGGTATTTTAGATGTAATATTGCATTCTTGTTGGGGCTGATTTGTTTATGATCACTCTTGTCATGTACGTCTCTTTTACTTTTTAGGATGAATGTTCCCAGGGGGAAGATATTGAAATGACCCCAAAAAGTGCCCAAAATGTGCCTCTAAATGCCCTGAATTTTAAATTCTATATATCTCAAAATCCATGCGCGATATGAAAAATATGACTTCATATTCTTGTTCAAGGAGTCAAAATTAGGTGAAGGAAGGTCTAACCCCGATATAAGAGCAAATTATTAGCAATTTCATTTTTCATAATTTTTCTTATCTAGAATTGATCCACGACAGTGTCGCGATCCGCAGCTGTCGCGTACAAGTATTAATTTTGCCTCCACGATATATCCACGTTGCAAACCATACATGGACCTATGTTTTTTGTTGTCAGTGATTTTTATCTCGGTCCAATGCTTTTGGGTCTTGGGCCTAAGTTTCCCAAATGTGTTTTTACCTATGCTTAGCCATATTTCACCCTTATATCATCCTAAACATTCCCCAATATCCTCAACCAACCAAGGGGTTTATTCTTTGGAGATCTAGCTTGGTCTCTTCTACACATATGGTATCCTATATGAGTATGACCTACTTAAACATGTTTTACTTGAGCATTGGTCATTCATGTCATATTGTTATATGATATCTATTGCCTATTGTTATGCATTTTCACTATGATGGCTATCTCTTGTTGCATTACATCCTATATATTTAGTACATTCAAATGTCCTAACACATACTGTTGCCTACATGATATCACCATGTAGGAATCAGTGCCCAAGTTGATCCTGCTCCTCCACGTGGCTAGTTCAGTACTACTCAAGCTAGTTGGTGAGTCTTCCACTTCAGTGACCTTAGTCTAGGTTGTTCTTATTATGTATTGAGACACTCTTCTTTAGGTTCTACTTTGACTATGAGGGTGAGCCCAATTGCTTCAGCTTGACCCCCACTCTTATCTATGTATTAGAGGTGTTTGTTTGACATGATATGCACCTATGATATGAGCTTTGACTCTTGTCTCTTCATTATGATGTTTATGAAAACTTTTCCCTTAGTCCATTTGCCTCTGCTCTTATTCTTTATCTCATTTATGTGCTTCCATGACCAATCATATGAAATGACAAGTTAAGAGGCTTATTTGGGGTTTCTTCGGGTTTTCATTTGTCGTGTCATGTCTAGGCCTTAGGCTTGGGTATTGACAAACTTGGTATTAGAGCACTAGGAGTCCAACACACAATATTAATTAGAGTCCTATTCATGGTTGTGAAGTACACCATGAGTATGAATAGGAGGCTATGCGACATATTAGGAAATATTTCCCTTCTTTATGTCCTAAGTCATGCTATAGAGTTGTGGTAAGTTTTCCCCTAACAATTGTTCTTTGCTATGCTTGATTATGCCAAATACTAGAGGAAGAAGGGTCCAAACTCCCGTGAAGCAACCTATCAATTGTGTGCTCTGGGATGCTCTTACTATGCTTGCCCAACTTGTGGTCAACCAAGTCAATCCAGGGGCCGAAGCCCCTCATGCTACTACATTGGTTCCTAGGGTAAGAGACTTCATGATGATGAATCCTTCGGTGTTCTATGGGTCAAAGAAGGATGAAGATCCACGATGTTCATTGATGAGGTCTTTAAGATTTTGAATATCATGGGTGTTGGGCCGAATGAAAAAGTGGAGTTGGCGGCGTACCAACTCAAAGGGGTAGCCAAAATATGGTATGATCAATGGAAGGGTGAGAAGGGAATTGGTAATGTGGTGCTTTGGAAGGAGTTGAAATTGGCTTTCCTTGATCGATTTTTCCCTCTTGAGCTTAGGGAAGCTAACTTAGTAGAGTTCATGAACTTGAAATGAAGTGCTATGAGTGTGAGGGAGTATGCCCTCAAGTTTAATCAACTTTCAAAGTATGATCCTCATATGGTAGTTGCTCCTAGGTCTAGGATACTTAGTAGAGTTCATGAACTTGAAATGAAGTGCTATGAGTGTGAGGGAGTATGCCCTCAAGTTTAATCAACTTTCAAAGTATGATCCTCATTTGGTAGTTGATCCTAGGTCTAGGATGAATAAGTTCGTGATGGGGGTCTCTGACTTGGTAAGTGAAGAATGCTGGTCCGCTATGCTAATTAGTGATGTCAACATATCTCAGTTTATGATCTATGTTGAGCAAATTTAGGAGGAGAAATTGAGAAAACGAAGGGGGCATATGGCCAATAGGGCCCGATTTAAGGATAAATTCAAAAAGGTTGCTAGGTTTCATCAAGGCCAAGGGTCTTCTCATGCTAATAATAGGGGGTTTGCCAATGACTTACCCAGGCCTCAAGGTATTGGTGGTGTGGTTCCTATTGATATGTGCCCTAAATATGAAAGAAGCCATGGAGGCCCATGTTCGAAAGGTTCTAATGCATGCTTTGAATGTGGGGAACTTGGTCACAAGAAGATGGATTTTCCAAGAAACCGTGGTAAGGGCTTGGGTGTAAATGCATTTCCATTTGGTAGAGGTGTTCTTCAAGGTGGTGCCCCAAGGCACAAATGGTTTTATGCTCTATATAGGAGGCAAGGGGTTGGTGAGGTTCCCGAGGTTATTACTGGTATGTTGAAAATCTTTTACTTTGATGTATATGCTTTGATTGATCCAGGTATCACTCTTTCCTTTGTTACCCCTTTTGTTGCTAAAAAGTTCCATGTTGACCCCAAGTTGTTGCATGAGTCATATGAAGTATCTACTCATATCAGTGCCTCTACTGTTGCTAGGAAAGTTTATAGAAGTTTTCCTATTTGCATTTTGCATAAGTTGTTGCCTTGTGATCTTGTTGAATAAGACATGGTAGATTTTAATATCATTCTTGGAATGGATCGGTTGCATGCCTACTATGCTTCTATTAATTGTAGAACCCATAGGGTCAAGTTTCAATTCCCTAATGAACCCATCCTAGACTGGGAGAGTCAAGATGTGGTGGTCAAGGGTAGATTCATTTCTTGCATTAAAGCCCGTAAGTTGATCCTTAAGGGGTGTCTTTACCATCTTGTGAGGGTTGGGGATGTGGAGCCTAAAGTCCCTTCTATAGAGTCGATTCCTGCTATAAATGAGTTCCTTGATACCTTCCCAAGTGACTTTCGTAGTGTCTCTCCTTTTTTTTCATAGAACTCCTTCCCAATACTCAACCCATTTCTATTACCCCTTACCGTATAGCCCTGACGAAGTTGAAGGAGTTAAAGGGACAATTGACAGATTTATTGGAAAAGGGATTTATTAGGCCTAGCCAATCATCTTGGGGTGCCCCAATATTTTTTGTGAAGAAGAAGGATGGGTCACTTTAAATATGCATTGACTATCGATAACTCAATAGGGTCACCATGAAGAATAGGTATCCTTTTCCAAGAATTGATGATTTGTTTGACGAATTGCAAGGGGCTAGCTTTTTCTCTAAGATTGATCTTCGGTCTAGGTATCATCAAGTGAGGATGAGGGAGTGTGATATTCTAAAGATGACCTTCCAGACTAGATATGGGCACTATGTGTTTGTTGTGATGTCGTTTGGGTTGACCAATGCACCGGCTATCTTCATGGACCTAATGAATAGTGTTTTCAAACCTTACCTTGATTCCTTTGTTGTGGTCTTCATTGATGATATATGGATCTATTCACATAGTAAGGAGGAGCATATGGGGTATTTGAGGGTTGTATTGCAAAGATTGAGGGAGGAGAAATTGTATGCCAAATATGACAAATGTGAATTTTTGTTGAAGGAGGTTGCATTCATGGGTCATGTGGTATTGGGGGATGGTATTAAGGTGGATCCTAACAAAAACTATATGATTAGGAATTGGCCTAGACCGTTGACCCCGTCAGATATTAGGAGCTTCTTAGGCCTAGCGGGTTATAATAGAAGGTTTTTGGATGGGTTCTCCTCCATTGCTTCCCCTATGAAAAAATTAACTCAAAAGAACATTATGTTTGTGTGGACCAATCAGTGTGAGAGGAGCTTCCAAACATTGAAAGACAAGCTTGTGCCTGATCCTATATTATCATTACAAGATAGACTTGAGGGATTTGTGGTTTATTGTGATGCTTCCCGAGTTGGTTTGGGTTGTGTGTTGATGTAAAATGGTAAGGTCATAGCTTATGCTTCTAGACAACTCAGGGTACATGAAAGGAACTACCCTACCCATGATCTAGAGTTAGCCGCCGTTGTGTTTGCATTAAAGATTTGGCATCACTAATTGTATGGGGTACTTGTGGATGTGTTCACCAATCATAAGAGCCTCCAATACGTCTTCACTCAAAAATATATCAAATTGAGGCAAAGAAGATTATTAGAACTTCTTAAGACTATGACATGCGTGTATATTACTATCCCAGTAAGGCAAATGTTGTGGTGGATGCTTTGAGTAGGGTGTTTATGCGAAGCCTATCCCATGTCTATGGTGGTGATAAGAAAATGGGCAGGAAAGTGCATTAATAAGCTAGATTAGGGATTAGGTTGGAAGAGATTAGTGATAATGGTGGTGTTGTTGTGGATGGATCTAAGACTTCATTGGTTGATGATGTGATAGCAAAACAAGATCTTGACTCCTCCTTCCTTCAATTGAAGGCCTTGGTGAAAGGGGGCAAAGTAGAGGTTTTCTCCCAAGGGGGAGATGGTGCCCTTAGGTACCAAGGTAGGTTGTGTGTGCCTTGTATTGGTGGTTTGACGGAGAAAATCCTTGTTGAGGCCCATAATTCTTCTTATTCTATCCACCACGGTTCCACCAAAATGTATAGAGACTTGAGGGATGTGTATTGGTGGGGAGGCATGAAGAGGGACATTGCCAAATTCATTTCTGGTTGCCATAGTTATCAACAAGTCAAAGCCAAATATCAAAGGCTGAGTGGCCTAACCCAAGACATATAGATCCCACTTGGAAGTGGAAAGTGATTAATGTGGATTTTGTGGTTGGGTTACCCAAAACTAGAAAAGGTTTTGATTCCATTTGGGTTTTGCTTGATAGGAAGACAAAATTGGCTCACTTTCTACCGATTAAGGACACATATAGGGTTGAAGAATATGCAAGGTTTTACATCTATGAGTTAGTAAGGTTACATGGGGTTCCTTTGTCCATCATATAGGATCGTGGTGCACAATTCACTTCACACTTTTGGAGGACTTTCAAAGGGGTCTTGGTACAAAAGTTTTCCTTAGTACGACCTTTCACCCTAAAATGGATGGCCAAGCTAAAAGAACCATTCAACCACTTGAGGATATTCTTAGGGATTTTGTCTTGGAGATTAAGGGTTGTTGGGATGACCAACTTTCTTTGATTGAGTTTGCATACAACAATAGCTATCACTCTAGCATAGGTATGGCTCCTTTTAAGGCTCTTTATGGAGATATTGTAGATCACCGGTTAGTTGGTTTGAGGTTTGAGAGGTGGCTTTATTAGGAACGAATATGGTTATCAAGGATCTTGAGAAGGTTAGGACGAATAGGGAAATGTTGAAAAAAAACAAAGTCATCAAAAATCCTATGCCAATGTGAGAAGAAGAGACCTTGAATTCAAAGTGGGTGATTAAGTTTATTTGAAAGTTTCCCAAATGAAAGGTGTAGTCAATTTTGGTTAAAAGGGGACGTTGTGTCCAAGATATGTTGGTCCTTATGGTTTGGAGGAACAAACAAATTGAAAGTGCTACTTGGGAGGCCGAAGCGGACATGCAAATGTTGTATCCTTATCTGTTCCACTCCACTCAAGCCTAAGGTACTAACTCTATGCCCCTATGTGATTTCAAATCTTACGTTTTAACCCCTACGTCATTCATATGCATTCATGTTTGAGTTGGCGAATTTATGATGATTTTACACTTATGTTGAGATTTTGAAAATGGTGTTTTAGATGTAATTTTGCATTCTTGTTGGGGTTGATTTGTTTATGATAACTCTTGTCAATGCTTCCAAGGGGGAGAAATTAAAACGACCCCAAAAAAGTGATCAAAAATGTGCCCCGGAATGCCCAAAATCCATACGTGATATCAAAATTCTGACTTCATATTCTTGTTTAGGGGGTCAAAATTATAGGGAGAAGGGGCTAACCCCAATTTTATAGCTAACGATTAGAAATTTCATTTTTCATAATTTGTTTTATCCAAAATCGATCTGCAAAAATGCAACGACGCATAGCTACCGCGGACATGTATTATTTTTGCCTCCACAACATGTCCACATCACCGACCTGACGCAAACCTATGTATTTTATTGCCAATGATTTTTATCTCGGTCCAAGACTTTTGGGTCTTTGCCCTAAGTGTTCCCAAACGTGATTTTACCTATACTTTGTCATATTTCACCCTTATATCATCCTAAACATTCCCTAATATCTTCTCAAACACTTAGCCATATTTTCACTCCCAATTTCAAGTCTCAAAACCCTCATATGGAACTAAGGATTTCCTTCAAGCTTCAAGCCTCCACTTTTTTTTAGCCATTGGGTCCTTCTACCCATGGTTCTCAAATATCCTTTTTACTCAATTTTCATTATTTAAAGTTGATTTTATAATTGAGTTTACTAGTATGAACATGTCTATGAGCTATGTGAAGGCTATGTAAAGTTATGCCTGTTTTGCGATGTTGTGAGCCATAAATGTTTGATCTATTGTAAGATTTGATGAGGGATTTTGATGCATATTGCTTGAGGGTATTACAAGGTGTTGATTGATGCTTTTATAATGTATTTTCTTGCATGATTTTGTCTCTATATTTCATGATTTTATACTAGCATTACACACTCTCTAAGTGTTTGATAAAATAACCGGATGAGGTTTCTTGAGGAATTGAAGGTCCAAAGTATGAGATATGATATGATTAATGTTATGAAGATGAAAGAAGCTTATGTATATTCTATAATCTATATAAAGTGTTGCATTAGACCATGTCCGATTCGGGGGGACTAAGTGCCTGTATAACCTTGTCGGGGGGTTTGTACCTGATAATCGAGGTGGGTGTTTGTACTCATCAACCATGTGAGGGGTTTGTACTTTATCACCAAGGTGATAAGTTAAAATTATCATCAACCATGTGAGGGGTTTGTACCACACCACAAGGGTGATGGGGTGAGACCATTATCAACCAACCAAGGGGTTTGTACTTTTGAAATATAGCTTGGTCTCTTCTACACATATGATATCCTATATGAGTATGAGTGAGTTAAACATGTTTTACTTGAGCATTGGTCATTCTTGCCATATTGTTATATGATGTTTATTGCTGATTATTATGCATTTTGACTATGATGCATATCTCTTATTGCATTGCATCCTGCATACTTAGTACATTCAAATGTAGTAATATATACTCTTGCCTACATGATATCACCATGTAGGAACTAGTGCCCAAGTTGATCATTCTCCTCCCCGTGGCTAATTCAGTACTACTCAAGCTAGTTGGTGAGTCAGCCACTTCGGGGACCTTAGACTATCTTGTTTAGTTTCTACTTTGACTATGAGGGTGAGCCCGGTTGCTTTGTCTTGGCCCCCGCTCTTATCTATGTATTAGAGGTGTTTGTTGGACATGATATACACCTATGATATGAGTGTTGACTCGTCTCTTGATTATGATATTTATGAAAACTTTCCCCTTAGTCCCTTTTGCCTCTATTCTTACTCTTTATCTCATATATGTGCTTCCGCGACCAATGATGTGTAAGGATAAGTTAAGAGGCTTATTTAGGGTTCCTTCGTGTTTCTCATTTGCCATGTCATTTCTAGGCTCTAGGCTTGGGTCATGACAATAACAAACTCTACGAAAACTACTATCCTGTGGTCATCTGCGGCCTCCACCTCTCCCTATACGACGACCTCCTCTAGTACTACCCCTCTTGCCTTAAGAGGTGTCTCTGGCTGCTTTCTGAGGTCATGAATTCTGAGTAGGAAAAAACCAATTTGGACAATGATTGGTGAAACGCCCAACTCATCATAAAGATAACAATCCTTGGGGTCTCACGTTTCAGATGACTGTACCAAAGAACTGCCACATCTAGCTAACCAAAGAAGCTATCAAGGCCGGTTTGAGTAGTCCTAGACCTATCACCACTGTCGGATGTTGTAAGAGCTGCCATAACTGCCTGCCCTTGATGTACCTATCTCTGAAACCCTTTATCACGAGGTGGGGGTCCACTAAACTAGCTATGCTGATGGAATCTCTTCACGCCACCCTTTCTATCGTAGAGCGTGATCCATAAAACTCTGAAAAATGCCTCTAGCTTAAAACAGGAAAGTTGTAGCCTCCTGAAGATTCCCTGCTAATCCCTTGGCAAAATGCCAAATCCACTCAAACTCGGTAGGGATGCTAGACAAGGTATACTTGGACAATTTGTAAAATCTATCCTCATAGTTAGAAATGAACATAGAGCCCTTTTGTAGCCTATCAAACTATTCTCGGTGGTTGTCCTATAGGCCATATGGCACGAACCACTTTAGAAATACCCCTGTAAACTGCTCCTATATCATAGCTGGTGATCCAACAGACCAATGAGCTACAACTAAACTCCACCACTCCTTGGCAAGGCTAGTGAACTAGTATGATGTGTAGGCAACCCTATGCTACTCAAGAATAGCCAGGTTACATAACTTATCTTGGCACTTTGATAGTAAATCATAGGCTCTATCACCAATGCCATCAAATTACGGAGGAGCCAACTGTATAAATCTTTTAAAGCTCTTGTACTCTACTATGGACATGGTTAGGCTCGTAGAAGATGGTGGCACCATAAATAAGGGTGGTGCAATAGATAGAGAGGCAACTAAACTCTAAAACTGAGAACCCAAAATTGGCCTAGATTTCTGGGGCGGAGCAATAGGGGTCATAGAAGAATCTGCTCGAACTAAAGAAGGACCAACATGAATAATGGTTGGCTTAGATAGAGCTATGGAAGGACCAATTGGTGCTATAGAAACTTGTACATCAACCATAGCTAGGGCTGGTGGAGCTGCCTCCAATCTAGCCAATAACTATATAAGTAACTCCTAAATCGAGGGTGTAGTCTCTATGGCTAAGGGTGGTGGAATAGGATCTGTAGGCCGCCTTGGCTCATAGGTTGGCTCTAGAGAAGCTGATCTAGTCTGCCCTCAGGGCAGAGTTGGACCTCCAGCAATACCTTAGCCGTTGCCCCTATCCTAAACTATACTTTAACTTTGAGTTACAGCCACATCAGCTGCCTCGAGCTCTCCCACTGATCGAGGGATAAGGCTGTTGGCATCTGTGCAAAAGGAGTAGATTAGACACTTTCAAAGTTGGTGATTCAAAGAATCACATAAATAAAAGCAAGATCTGAAAATCTTTGCTATCAAGTGCCCTATAGCCTCCTAAAGATGGGTGTAGATGTCTAGACACCGATCTACTAGACTCTACTACATACCTCGCTCTTGACTCATGTTCCTTACAAACCTAGGGCTCTGATACCAACTTATCATGAGCTAAACTTGGATTGCAACTAAAAAAGAATATCATAAAGGGGGAATAAACTAATATAACATAAGAAATCTCCCATAACCTAGAGTCATGAGTACAAGAGCATCTAAGATAGTATGATAGCATATATATAGCTATTTAAGTGAAATAGAAACTTGTCTCCTAATATCTGATATAAGTCTGAAAGAAAATGATAAAGAGAATCCCAAAGATCCACGGTGACTGGAAGTCTGTGCCACATTGATAAGATCTAAATGGAACCAAAATAGTGCAACCAAAGTGATTAACTACCTTGTGCGGGTCCCTATGCTTGCTTTGTGTGAAGGAACAAAGTAGGGGTGAGTACATCAAAATATATCATGTAGGTTCAACCGACTAGGTAAGGGAAATTGAAACAAGTATACAATAATGAATAATCCTATCTATTAATTCAAAAAAGTTAGTACACAATTAAATATACACATGATAATGAGCTAAGGTATCCTCAATAACCCATGGTACCATACAACAAATAATGTGAATGTGGTGCACAATTCATCAATCTATATACCAACTGTTTCACAGCTTTGCCACCGGCCTGTGGTCAAGGTAATATAAGAATGCCTCAACCAATCCACCTACCTGTGGTCAAGAAGTATCACAGTGCCATGTCACTACCACCTGCCTGTGGTAAAGTGATTATAAGATATGAATCCTACCCTTGCCTCCTGCTCAAGTCAAGGGGTTGGTACCAATCTGGAGTATAATACCCTTGTGTCTTACCCAGGTCAAGAGATGTCACAAGCAACATATAATAGATACAAATCAATGATATAATGTCCGTCAACTAATTGAGAGGTTGGTACCTTAATCACTTCTAAGGGGTGGTCCACCTTGGATTCCAAATACTGAGTTTGCTTGGTCTGTAGAGATTCTCTTCCTTCACATATAATATGTTCTATATAAGCATGTTTTACTTCAAGCATCATTCATATATGACATATTGTTATTATGCTATCCATATCTTATGATATTGTATTTTACCTACGTTGCCTATCTCTTGTTGCATTGCATCCTACATACTTAGTACATTTAAAAGTACTAATGCATACTCTATGCCTACATGATATTACCATGTAGGAACTGAAGCTCCCATTGACTCTCCTTCATGTGGCTAGACAAATTGCTCAAGTTAGTTTAGGTGAGTCCTCACATCCGGGGACAATATCTATCTTCATTCATGCTTAAGCTTAAACTACATATTGTATATTTTGGAATAATTATGCTCACTACTATGAGGGCAAGCCTGGTTGCTTATCTTTGTAACGACCCAAGCCTAGGGCCTAGACGTGACACGACGCAAGGCGAACCTGAAGAGACCCTAGGCAAGCCTCTTAGAACATAATTACACACCTTGGTCACAGATGCAATAAAACAAGCATTAAGAGATAATAGATTCGGACAATTGGGGCTAAGGGAACTTTCATATCATAGACATCAAGAACAATAAAGTCAAGGCTCTTAGCATAGATACATAAAATGTCCAACAACACCTCTACTATATAGATAAGAACGGGGGCCATGACAAGCAACCGGGTTCACCTTCAAAGTCAATACATAAATAAAAGAAAGATAGCCTTTGTACATAGCAAGAGATCATAAACAACGTCCCCGAAATGGAGGACTCACCAACAAGCTTGAAAGACAATCGAACTAGACATGTGGAGTGGGAGGATAATCAGAGCTTGCTCCAATTCCTACATGGGGACATCTTGTAGGCATATTGTATGGGTTAGTACATTTGAATGTACAAGGTATATAGGATGCAATGCAATAATTGATAGACATCATATGCAAAATTCATAATACTACGCAATAGATAGCGTAATAGCAAGATGGCATGTATGAATGATGCTTGGAGTAAAGTCATGCTCATATAGAACATAATAAATGTGTAC
>DF361764.1:21212-48733 GCA_000787875.1 Solanum virginianum
AAATGAAGAGTTGCAATAAATGATGCATGGATTGCCTGATAATTTGTCTCATTCAATTTCTCCTAAATCATTGTTTCAAATCTTTCAATCTTTCTCTTATAATCTTTTTTTTAATATACTCATCTGATAAACAATTCTAAACATAAAGTTTTATAAACTTTTACCACTTCTATTTACATAACCCTAATACATCTCATTCTTTTATATTCCAAAAACCCTAAATCTCTAAACCTTCTCAAACACTCTCAAGTACCTACAAGTCTTCAACAAGATAGTGCGAGCTAGGGTTCTAAATTCCTCAGCATCGTCCAAGGTTTTTCTATCTCCTATCATCATGGTATGTGAGTTTTATTGTGGGACAAACTAAAATATTGTTGGGGTTTTCATGATACTTAAACAAGGGTTTTACTATTATACTGGTAGGTGAATTTGGAAAAACCTTAAATGATGTGATTTCACTCTTATCCTGTCTCATACTATTGGAGTGCATGGTTTGAAGTGCATGTGCATATAACCACCACATTTGACTAAGGTTACATGATGAGAACCATATATGAATGAATGATTATTGCATGGATTTCCAAATAAGCTTATTATGATAGATTATGGCCTCCCAAACATGTATTAAACTCGTGAAAACTTTCTAAGATTTCCAAGTAAATTATTGAGCCCTTATCCTATTTTTCGGTACTCTTGAAAGTAAATGATATTTGTATGTAGGGGTCAAGCGTGATACTATTTTACCCTCATGGACCAACTCTCACTAGAAAGGATCAAGCATATTATAATCTCTACCCTCATATGTAATGCGATGACTACTAGAAAGGTGAAGTCTATGCATTGTTTTAACCCTCTAGTATAAGGTAAACGCCATGTGTGGGGGTGAAGTATTTGAATGAGCTACTCATATCATGTTATCATGCTTTTGTACATATTATCCATGTTAGGATTATATTTATGATTACTTCAAGTATTCCATGGGACTAGACATAGCACCAAATGAGAATTAAAGTGGGGCGGCTCTATCCAAGCGGTCCTTATATAGAGTCTTGCTCTCTTAACTATGTTCCATCATAGGTTTTTATTATTTTTCCTAAATGGGTTTTTATGATTCCAGTAACTCAAATTTCAGGACCCTTAATTTACTAAGGGTCTTCTATGGCTCGTAGATTATTCTATGGCCCGTAGATGGGTTCTCGTGGACCGTATCCAGCCAGGATTTTAATATGGGTCAATTTAACCTTTCCCTTTTCTTCTAAGTTTGACCCCATCTATGTCCCTTATAAGTTTAACCATAATACACCTCATTCTTCCTCATTCCTCTCAAACACTCTCAAGTTCCTACAAGGTTTTAAGCAAGAAAGTGCAAGCTGGGGTTCCATATTCCTCTTCATCTCCCAAGTTATTTCTATCTCCTATCATCAAGGTATGTGGGTTTGATTGTGGGAATCGTCATTTCCACAAGACAAACCAATCCTCTTCTCAAACTACATGAATTTATGGATTATTTTACGGGTATTCATGAACTCTTGCTTATGATAATATTATTATGTATTGTACATGTCTTCTATATGGGTTCTTCAAGAAATAATGATTTATGCTAAAATATTGTTGGGGTTTTCATGATATTCAAACAAGGGTTTTACTATTATAGTGGAGGGCTAATTTTGAAAAACCTTAAATGAGTTTATTTCACCCCTATCCTGTCTCATAGTCTTGGATTGCATGGTTTTAAGTGCATGTGCATGTACCCACCACATTTGACTAATGTTACATAATGAGAATCCTATGTGAATGAATGATTTTTGTGTGTATTTCAAGACAAGCATGTTATCATAAATTATGAGCTCCCAAGCATGCATTAAACTCACAAAAATTTTCTATCATTTGCAAGAAAATTATTGAGCCCTTATCCTATTTTTGTACCCTCTTGTGACTAAATAACATATGCATGTAGGGGTGAAACATGATACTATTTTACCCTCATGTACCAATTCTCACCAGAAGGGATTATGCATGTTATAATTTCTATCATCATGTGTAATGCGATGCTTACTAGAAGGGGTCAAGTGTATGCATTATTTTTACCCTCTAGTACAAGGTATACACCATGTGTGGGGGTAAAGTATTTGAATGAGCTACTCATGCCATGTTTTCATATTTTTTACAAGTCTTCCATGTTAGGATTGAATTTATAATTACTTTAAGTATTTTGTGGGTCACAATGGCCTGAGATTCAGCACCCCGAACCCTATAATTCTAGTAACCATGATATTTCTGATCATACCTCCTTGGCTGCATAGGCACACTCGCTACAAAATATGCATGATAGGATGATCTTTTCT
The DNA here is from genome assembly GCA_000787875.1 of Solanum virginianum. Lineage (NCBI taxonomy): Eukaryota > Viridiplantae > Streptophyta > Magnoliopsida > Solanales > Solanaceae > Solanum > Solanum virginianum. The sequence goes on from DF361764.1 coordinate 23,558, forward strand.
GGAAGTAGGCCTTGTCACCCTTGTTCTGCCCATGCTGGCTAGGCTCATGTCCTGCCAATTTTGCCTTTCTGTTCATCTACTCTTCTTAGTGGAGGGTCAATTTTGAAAAACCTTAAATGAGTTGATTTCACTCCTATCCTATCTCATACTATTGGATTGAATGGTTTGAAGTGCATGTGTATGTATCCACCATACTTGGGTAATGTTACATAATCAGAATCCTACGTGAATGAATGATTTTTACATGTATTCCAAGACAAGCATGTTATGATAAATTATTGGCTCCAAAGCATGTATTAAACTCATAAAAACTTTGTATGATATGCATGTAAATTATTGAGCCCTTATCCTATTTTTATACCCTCTTATGACTAAATAATATCTGCATGTAGGGATCAAGCATGATACTATTTTACCCTCATGTACCAACTCTCACTAGAAGGGATCATGCATATTATAATCTCTACCTTCATGTGTAATGCGATGCTTGCTAGAAGGGGTCAAGTCTATGTATTGTTTTTACCCTCTAGTACAAGGTATACGCCATGTGTAGGGGTCAAGTATTTGAATGAGCTACTCATGTCATGTTATCATATTTTTTACAAGTCTTCCATGTTAGGATTGAATTTATGATTACTTCAAGTATTCCATGGGACTAGATTTAGCACCAAATGAGGCTTAAGGTAGGGGCTCGATCCAAGGGGTCCTTATATAAAGTCTTCGTCTGTTAACTATGTGCCATCATAGGTTTATATTATTTTCTCAAAATGGGCTTTTACTAGTGGATCCAACTAGGTCAAGTTACCCACTATGTGGGGTCAAGATTGGTCTACCTTATCAAGTAGACCACTTCTTTATTCGGTTTGGAGTAAACATCGGGATTCTAAGTAGTAGCTCGCTTGGTCTTATATGTCAGCTAGAGTCTCCTCCTACATAAGTAAGATGTCATATTGAGCTTATGACTATTAATTATGATTATGCTTCTTGATTATTATGGTTTATGTTTCTTGTTGCATTGCACCCCACATACTTAGTACATTCCAAGTACTAACACATACTATTGCCTATATGATCTCACCATGTAGGAACCGAAGCTCCTATTCATCCTTCTTCTCCACGTGGTTTGCTAGATCGTTGAAGATTATTGCCTATATGATCTCACCATGTAGGAACCGAAGCTCCTATTCATCCTTCTTCTCCACGTGGTTTGCTAGATCGTTGAAGATTACTATTGGTGAGTCCTATAGTTTGAGGACAATATCCATTTTATTTTCATGTTATTGTTAAAATATATCTATTTAGACTTTCTTTTATCTTTGAGGGTAACCCTGGGAGATGTGATGACCCCCATTACACTCATACAAGAGGTGTTCTTAGTTATGAATGTTATGTATTAAGCTTGAGTTTTATTATCTTTATGTATGGTAAAGATTTTCGTAAGTCTCATTTCCCTTAGATACTATGTGATATGTGGTCCATTTCTTTTCATGTTTCCGCTAAACCAAGGATGTGCCATGTATACTTAAGAAGCTTATTTGGGGACTCCCTTCGGATTTTCATTTGCCCTGTCATGTCTAGGGCCTAGGTGTGTGTCATGACAAATTTGAGAACTAGATTTATAAATTATTCTCGAAAATCCAACATACTGCATCAAGTAGAGTCTTGTTCATGATTGTGAAGTATTCCACAACTATGAATGAGAAGCTATGAGGCATTTTAGGAACTGGTTCACTTCTTCATGATCTATGTCGTGCCTTAGAATTAAAATAAGATTTCCTTCCCTAGCAAGGTGGTCTTTTGCTCTTATAGATCAAGCCGCAACCAAGGAGAATAGCTCAAAGAGCTCCCTCACCTAAGAAGGGCCCTACCTATCCAGCCTCACAAGCTCATCAAGAGGAAGGGGTTACTTATGCCGAATACTAGAGTACCATCTTTATGTTGGCACAAGTCGGGACCAACCAATTGAATGAAGGAGCCCAAGCTCTTCATGCTCCCACCTTGGGTTCGAGAGTTAGGGATTTCACAAGGATAAACCCTCTGGATTTTCATGGTTCTAAGACGGAGAAGGACCCTCAAGAGTTCATTGATGAGATATACAAAGTGCTTTCTATTATATAGGTGAGCTCGGAGGATAAGGCGGAACTTGCAGCCTATCAACTCAAGGGTGTTGCACAAGTGTCATTTACTCAATGGAAACTTGAGAGGAGGAATGATGATCCCATCCCTTGGGAAGGAATTTAAGGCCTCCTTCCTTAACCGATTGTTCCCTATTGAATTTAGAGAAGCCAAGATAATGGAATTCATGAATCTTAAGCAAGGCTCCATGAGTGTGAGGGAGTATTTCTTCAAATTCAAGAAGCTCTTAAAATGTACTCCACACTTGGTTGTAGACTATAGGGAAAGGATGAACAAGTTTGTGTCGTGGGTGTCAGATTTGGTGAATGAAGAATGACGCACCGCTATGCTTGTGGGTAATATGGACTTGTCTTGGCTCGTGACATATGTCGAGCAACTTGAAGGGGAGAAACTTCGAAAGAGAAGGAGTAATGAGTCAAAGAGGGCTCGATATGATGGTGACTTACAAGGAGCTAAGGATGGTCGTCACCAATAAGTTCACAAACCAAGGTCAAGGATCCTTCAATTCTCAAAACAAAATGTTTGCTAATGATAGGGTGTCTAACCTTAAGGTTTAAGGTGGCATTGGTGGGATGACTTTTCTAAGGTGTTCAAAGTGTGGAAGAAACCATGGAGGCAAATTTTTGAGAGATTCGAATGCTTGCTATTGGTGTGAAAGAGTAGGCCAGAAGATTGTTGGTTGCCCCTATGATAAAAAAAAATGTAAGGATGGTCTTCCCCAAAGACAAAGTACTCATATTGATCAAAGGGAACAAGGCAGCCAACAAGGGGGTGCTCCCCATCACAACAAGTTCTATACCCTTTAAGGGAGGCAAGGAATGGAGGAGGTGCCTGATATTATTACCATTATGTTAAAGGTTTATGATTATGATGTGTATGCTTTATTGGATATAGGTGGTACACTCTCTTTCATTACTCCTTCGGTTGCTAAGAGGCTTCATGTGTATCCTGAATTGTTACGTAAACCCTTTGAAATGCCTACCGCCGTTGGTGAATCCATTGTTGTTAGAAGAGACTATAAGGGTTGCCCCATGTCTATATTGAATAAAGTGTTGCCTTGTGATTTCATTGAACTTGATATGGTGGATTTTGATGTCATTCTTAGGATGGATTGGTTACATGCATATCATGCTTCCATTGATTGTAGAACTCATAAGCTTAAGTTCCAATTTCCTAATGAGCCCATCTTCAAGTGGGAAGGTCATAAGCCGTCGGTCAAGGGTAAATTCATTTCTTGTCTTAAGGCTCAAAAATGTATTACTAAGGGTTGCTTTATCATCTTATAAGGGTTTGGGATATTGAGTCTAAAGTCCCTCCTATTGAGTCAGTTTTAGTTGTCAATGAGTTTCTTGATATTTTTTTGATGAACTTCCTTGTGTCCCTACCGTAACAGAGATAGATTTTGGTATATATCTCCTATAGATACTTAACCCATTCCCATTCCTCCTTACGATATGGCCTCAGCGGAGTTAAAAGAGTTAAAGGACCAATTGAAGGATTTGTTGGAGAAGGATTTTATAAGGCCTAGTAAGTCACCGTAGGGTGCACTAGTGTTGTTTGTAAAGAAGTACGATGGATCACTTAGATTGTGCATCAACTACTAGCAACTCAATAAGGTCATAATAGAGAACAAGTATCCTCTACCGATGATAGACGACCTATTTGATCAACTTCAAGGGGCTAGTCATTTCTCTAAGATTGATCTTCAGTTCGGGTACCACCAAATGACGGTATGAGAGTGTGACATTCCTAAGATGGATTTTCAGAGTAGATATGGGCATTTTGAATTTGTGATAATGTCCTTTAGCTTGACACGTGCACCATCAATATTTATGGACCTCATGAATAGGGTCTTTCAACCCTACCTTGATATGTTCATGGTGGACTTCATAGATTACATATTGATTTACTCTCGGAGTGAAGAAGAGCATGTGGAACATTTGAGAGTAGTGTTACAAACTTTGAGGGACGAGAAGTTGTATGCTTCATTTGATAAGGGTGAATTTTTGTTAAAAGAAGTCGCATTCCTAGGGCATGTGTGTCAGGTCATGGGATAATAGTGGACCCTAAGAAATCGAAAGTGATAAACAATTGGCCTAGGCCCTTGACTCCAATGGATATTAGGAGTTTCTTGGGATTAGCAGGCTATTGCCAGAGGCTCATGGATGGTTTTTTCTTAGTTGCTTCCCCTTTGATGAAGTTGACTCAAAAGAAGGCAAAATTCATGTGGACAGATGAATGTGAAAGGAGTTTTCAAACTTTGAATGATAAGCTTATATCTGTTCCTATTTTGGCTCTACTAGATAGGTTGGAAGAGTTTGTGGTAATATTATGATGCTTCAAGGGTTTGTTTGGGTTGTGTATTGATGTAAAGTGGTAAGTTCATAGTGCATGCTTCTCGGCAATTGAAGGTGTATGAGTATAATATCTCACCTACGATCTTGAGTTAGCTGCTGTCGTATTTGCTTTAAAAATATAGTGTCACTATTTGTATAGGGTTCATGTAGATGTGTTCACTGACCACAAAAGTCTTCAATATGTGTTCAAACAAAAGACTTCAATATGTCTTCAATTTGAGGCAAACAAGGTGGTTTGAACTCCTCAAGGACTATGACGTGAGTGTGCACTACCAGCCCGATAAAACTATTGTTGTGGCTGACGCTCTAAGTAGAGTGTCCATGGGAACTATAGCTCATATTGGTGATGACAATAAGGAAGTGGTGAGAGAAGTTCACCGGTTAGCTTGGTTGGAGTTGGGTTGAATGTTGTTTGAAATGGAGGTATGGTGGTAATCGATGGCTACAAATCTTCTTTAATTGAAGAGGTCAAGTCCAAGCATGACCTTGACCCCACCTTGCTTGAATTGAAAGCTTTGGTGAAGAATGGTAGAATAGAGGTTTTCTCCCAATGGGGAGATGGTATCTTTAGATACCAAGGTAGGTGTAACACCTCTCATGAGCTTAAAAAATTCCCTATAGTATAGTTCTCAAATATCTCAAAATCTATGCATGATTTCATAAATTTGATGGCCCTCAATTTTTAGATAACCCATAGCGAAAAATAATTTTTTTCTATGAGAGCGAAGGCACTGAGCTTGCGCGACTAGTTCGCATTGTGCCTTAGATGTGGACTGGTAAAATATTGATTCCGCAATTTGACCATGTCGCACCTTGGGCGCGAACAAGTGCAACTTATTCCTTGTTTTCTAGTTTTTGCTCAAGGGCATTTGGGTAATAAGCCAATGCCCATTTAAATGGGAAACCCCCATTCCTTAGCCATTTACCACTCTAAAACTCTCAGAAACCCTCTCCAAAACATCATCCAATACCTCATTAGAATTTAAGAACCTCAAGAATTTGCTTTGGATTTCGAGAATCCAATTCAAGCCTAAAGTCTTCCTAAAATTCATCTTCAAGAATTCCAAGGTTTAGGTATGTGAATTTTCATCCATGGATCCTTTCACCCATGGAGCCTAACTCTCTCTTTTTATGAAATTTCATGATTTCAAGGTTTGATTTCTTATGGGTATTTTCTATTATTACTCGTATGCATGAAATATATTGGAAATTTGTTAAATATTGGAGTACTGCTGTATCGGCTTCCTATATGGAACTTTAAACTTGTTGGTTCCTCCAATGGACTCTAACAGAAGTGACATCCTTGTTCTTTAACCTCTTCACTTTTCTATCAAAAATATCTACTGAAACCTCTTCATATGTCAAATTGTCTTCAACAACCCCCACAACATCAAGAGGCATAACAGCACTTTGGTCACCCACATACTTCCTCAACTGGAGGTTTTGGAATCATCTTAACCTGCTCTTGCTCTCTCACTTTGTTTCTTTGCATCCCAACATTCCCTAACCCTTCTATCTTAACCATAACTTCACCACTAATACCCTTCTCATAAGTATGATCTTTGATCACTGGCATAGGGGGATCTATGGTTCTTTTACCACTTCTAGTTATGACCTCCATGCAATGCCCATCATTTTTTGGATTTTGAACAATACTATTTGGTAAGGTGCGCTTTTGGCGTTGGTTCAATTGCGAAGAAACTTGCCTAAATTGTTGTTCTAGTTGTTAAATCGCCACAGAGTGAGACTCTATCTTTTGGTTTATACTTGAAATATCTGACTTCATTCCTTTCAAGGTTATCTTGGTGGTTTGCTCTTTTCAAGAACTTGTTAAACATCTCTTCAAGCCTCAAAGTACTTGGCACAACATTACTGTTCTGGGGTGGCACATAAGGGCCATTCCTATAGCCATCTCTTCTACCCCATTTAGCGTCTGACACACTCTCTCTTTCATAGTAGCCACCTCAATTATCTCTATAAGCACCATCATGATTATACTTCCGACCATGATTCCCGGAACCTTGCCTCTAATTTTCCCAATTGGGCCCTTAGGGGTAATTCCAAAAATTTACTGCTTGGTTACTTACGAAATAAGCATCTTCATCAAAGAATGGATCTTCATACATGGGAGCCTTAGGAGGTTGGTGTGTTACCAATTGAACACTCACTTTATTTTGCTTTACAACAAAGTCCATACTCGTGTGAAGTTGAGCAAGTTGCTCCATGATCTCCTCGTTGACCTTTGCTTGCTCATTGTTGTGTTAACCATACAAGAATTCTTCATCATACCTTGCTCTCTTTGACCCCAAGCTATATTGGTTTTAACCACTTGCTTCATCTTTGCAGCTATCAATGCAAAAGGTTGGTCATGAAACATGCCTCCCATGATTGTATCGACACAAGTTTGACAATTCTCGTCATCATCAACAATCTTATGATCGGGGACCATCCTCAAGCATTTGGTGAATCTCTCCTAGGTGGTACTAATAGAGTCACCTGATAATTGCTCAAAATTGTATATTTGATCTTTGAGCTTAAGCTTCTTTCATCTTGGGAAGTATCTATCAAGAAACACTCTATGAAGCTCTGCCCAGCTTTTTATTATACCTGGAGGAAGCTTGGACAACCAAATAGCTACATTACTAGTTAGTGATAATAGGAATAATCACAAACTAACTGCATCAAGAGAAAGATTTTGCGTTCCCATGACACTCTTGCAGACGAAGACAACATTATGGAGATGACAATGGGGATCCTCTGAAGGTATCCCCATGAATAACCCGTGGTTTTGGAGCATTTGAAGTAATCCACTTGACACTGAGAACTTCACATCTGCCGGGAGGCAGCACTACAGCACCAGTAACGTCCATAGCCATAGGTTTCAACCGATATTGATTCCAACTATAAGTGTTCTCATTGAAATCCCTAAGTTGTCACCTATCATCCCTTGGAGGTGGATTCTCTTCTCTTCCCATATCATCATTCATATTCATTTCTTCCTCAACCGTGATATCTTCATTCACCTGAGCCATTCTTCTAGAGATTCGATTGATCTCCAAATTGATCGGAGCTAAGGGATTGTCTTGGCATATTGTATTGGGCATACAACCTAGTACACCTTGCAAATAAAATCAAGCAACAAAAACAACAATAAAAGTAAAATACAAGAGAATCTAGAAATTAATACTTGAACTGACAAATAGTGAAATTAAGTCAAGAACCTAGCCGTATTCCACGGCAACGACACCATAATTTTTGATGATGTTCATGTTCCAGTAAGAAACCAGTCATGGTCAGCAATTAACCTAACCAGAGGTTAGGGTCCAATCCTCAAGGAATACAGGGCTAGACTATGAGATCCACTATCAATCATTTCAAGCATCAATTGCTAAAAACTCTAAATGAGGGGAGTTTGTGATTTAAGAACAAAAATAAAAATAAACACTATACTAAATATGCAGGAAGACACTCATATTTGGGGATAACTCGAGAATTGTGTTCCCCATGATTCATTAACTAAATTAACCTAAACAACATAACTTTACTTTGGATTCACATGCAGGACAGTAACTTAGGTTCTTCCATCTCTCTTGTGAAGGTAAAGGTTGAATTTCAGTATAGCGCTTGGTCGGCAACCATTGCGTGCCAACTAATCATTACCCATTGTCCCAGTTGACCTCCCTTGGTCAGGTTTGGTTGATTAGATGAGAACAGATCAGTCAAATCCTGTCATTTACTTCCCTTTTCCTATTCATCACTACCTTGGTTGGGATCATGAAAGTAGGTAGGGTTTGGTGTTGGTCTCCACCAAACAACAATCAAGACTAAGGGAAATAAACAATACATGCCAAAACCTAATCAAAGAAATGCAGAAGGTCTAGGTTATTTCAAGGCAACTACTCATGGTTCCCACAATCCGATGTTATAGGTGCTTAGCTACTCATGGCTAAGGTAAAATAAAAAACAATACAAATAGAAGACATAGTTGAGAGTTCACCAAAACAATGAAGAACAAGAACACCACAAGTTGCAAACTAAAAGCTTAGATTAATGGTGAATGAGTACAATATGTGTTTTACAATCCCCAAAAGTGGGTCTTCAAATGAAAAAGGAGAATATACACTAATCCCTAGAAAAATCCTAAGAATATTAAAGGGATAGTATTCAAAGTGTTCCCTCCAATATTCAATGTATTAACTCTCTTAAGAAAAATCTATCATAAAGTATTTATAGTACTTATGATTCAACCCTAAAAAGTAAATATAAAAGATAGTTGGTAGTATGTACATCGGCAGGTACGATGCGTAGGGTGACCTACGAGTCATAATTGGGGTCTTGTATCAGGCACTTTGCATTTTGGACTTAAATATTATGACCCACTTGTATGAGTCGTTACTTAGGCTACGACTCGTATGCTTCTCTCGTAGTCTAGGCATTCAGTTCTTGGTCCAAACTTTTAGCTCTTTGTTTCTTGATACGAACCCACCTGTACGAGTCGTAGTGAGACCTATGTCTCGTAGAGTGGCCTCGTAGGGCTGCCCTCGACTTAGCAGATTTCTAATTTTTGCTTACTCATTCTTGCTACGAGATCATCCTATGACTCATAGCTTGAGTTATGACTCATAGGACGGCTCATAACTTGTGCTACGACTCGTAGGACGGCTCGTATGTCCTGTACATCAGCAAAATCTGCAATTTTCTCCCAAAATTATGCCAACCTATTTTTTTTGCAATAACAACATAAAAACGCATAAAACCCATAAAAGGTTGCATTAAGAACACACAAAATCCCTTGATTTAGGTATCAAATGTGTTTTATTTTGACAACATATTAACACTATAGCTCCAGTAACATCCATGGCCATAGGGTTCAACTTATATTGATTCAATCAATGTGTTTTCATTAAAAGTCCTATGGTATGGCCTATTATTTCTTTGTGGTAGGTTTTCATCTCAGCGCACATCTTCCTCATCTTGACCAATGTCTTCATCAATCACGATATCCTCATTTTCTTAGGCTATTCTTCTTGCAATTTGGTGGAACTCTAAGTTGATTGGAACTAAGAGATTGCCTTGGCTCCTTGTGTTGGGCATACAAACTTAGTATACCTTGCAAACAAAACTAAACAACAAAAACAAAAGTAAATACAAGAGAATCTAGAAATTAATGCTTGAATTAACCACTAGTGAAATCAAGTCAAGAACCTAGTCATATTCCCCGACAATGATGCCATAAATTTTGATGTTCAAGCTCTAACAGTAAAGCGCTCTTTATCAAGTATAAACCTAATCAGAGGCTAGTTTTAAATCCACAGGGAATACGTGGTTTACCATAGTGAGCCACCAACAACTATTTCAAACGTCAATCAATTATATTCTATAAAATGGAGGGGGGAGGGTTTGCAATTCAAAGTGAAAAATAAATAAAAACACTACACTACTTATACGAAGAGAATCAATTTGAGGGACAACTTGGGAATTGTGTTTCCCATGATTTTTAATTAAATTACCTCGGATAACATAACTCCAATTGAGACATCACATGCAGGATGGTAACATAGGTTCTTCTAACCCTTTTGTAAAGGTAAAGGTCGGATTTCACCATGGTCCTTTGTTAGCAATTACCGTGAGCCAACTAACCATAACCCATAGTCCCAGTCAACCTCTCCTTTATCAGAGTTGGTTGATTAGACAAGAACACATCAATCGAATCTTATCATCCATCTCCTTTATCTTATTCAAAACTACCTTGGTTAGGATCATGACACTAGGAGGGTTTTGGTGATGGCCACCACCAAACAACATTCAAAATAAAAGGAAATAGAAAATATATGCAAATACACAATCAACAAAATGTTCACAACCTGGGCTATTTCAAGGTAACTCTTCATGGTTCCCACAACCTCAAGTTATGGTTCTTGTCACAACCCAGGCCCAGGGCCTAGATGTAACACGGTGAATGGGGATCTCGAAGGGACCACAAATAAGTCTCTTAACATATCATCGCACATCCTTGGTCGTGGAAGCAAGTAAATGACATAAAGGATTAGAAATAAGGGAAAAGGGTCTAAGGGGAAGCTTTCATATCATAAACATCAAGAAACAAGAGAGTCAAGGTCGATAGTGTAGATACGTAACATGTCCACCAACTCCTCCACTACAAAGATGAGAGCGGGGGCCAAGACAAGCAATCCGGGTTCACCCTTATAGTCAAAGTGTACAATAAAGAGAGTAGCAATAAATAACATAAGAACATAGACCAATGCCCTTAGAATGGAGGACTCACCAACTAGCTTAAGAGATATCGTACTACCCACATGGAGGAGGATGATCAGGTGGGACTTCGATTCCTAACTGGTAACATCATGTAGCCATAGAGTATGTGTTAGTAAGCTTGAATGTACTAAGTATGTAGGATGCAATACAACAAATCATAAGCACCATAAGCAAAATGCATAACATAGACAATGAATAAGCATATACCAATACGACATGTATAGATGATGCTTGTAGTAAAATCATGCTTATATAGAACATAATACATGTGTAAGGAGAGATTGTCATTAGTGAATGTCCAAGGCCTACCACCTCCTTGGAGAAGCAAATAAGGTACAAACCCCTCAATATGGTTAGTGAGGTACAAACCCCTTAATATGGTTGATTAGGTACAAACCCCCCAAATGGTTGATGAGGTACTAACCCCCCAATATGGTTATTAAGGTACAAACCCCTCGATCTTATTACATGGGTCTACAACCACCCAAATGCAGCGATCAAGGTGCAAACCACTCAACATGGTTACTCGAGCCTATAATCCCCCGAGTGAGGTTTGGTCAATTCTCAACACTATATAGAAGAATATCATATACATACATTTCTTTCATCATCATAAAGTTATTTGACTCATATGACATGCAATGGGCCTTTAATTCCTGAAGAAATCATAAACGGACATTTTATCAAACACTTGGCGGGTTTATAGGGCTAGTGTAAATCCATTCATATTAGAGATGAAATCATACAAGAAAATCCAATGTAAAACCATCAACAAATACTTGGTAACACCCTAAAGCAATATACATCAAAACCCTTCATCAAATCTCACAATAGGTCTTAGATTCATAGCTCAAAACGTGGTAAAAAAGTCACAATTGCATAAAATCTCAACATAGTTCATAGTCTAGTTCATAGTAGTAAGACCCATAAGTAAATCAAATTTAAATCATGCAACTTATGTAAAGAGGAACCTTGGGCACCACGGGTGAAAGGACCCATGATTAAAACCCACATACCTTGACTTTGGAGAATCCTTGAAGAAGATTGGAAATGGAGACTTGAATCTTGAATGAAAACCTTAAGATCTGGTTGAGTTTTGGGACTTGAATTTAGTAGTGAAATATTTGGCTAAGTGTTTGAGTAAGCATTAGGGAATGTCTTGAATGATATGAGGATGAAACATGGCTAAGTATAGATATTTTCACATATGAGAACTCTTAGGGCTAAGATATAAAAGCCTTGGACTAAACTTGAAAAACTGCCCAAAAATACATAGATAAGAGCGGGGGCCAAGATAAGCAACTGGGCTCACCCTCATTGTCAAAGTTTACAATAAAGAATGAGAGTAGCAATACATAGCTAAGAACATAGACTAATGTCCCTAGAATGGAGGACTTACCAACTAGCTTGAGAGATATCGTACTAGCCACGTGGAAGATGATGACCAAATGGGGCTCCGGTCCCTACATGATAACATTATGCAGGCATAGGGTATGCATTGGTACATTTGAATGTACTAAGTATGTAGGATGAAATGCAACAAGAGATAGGCAACATAGAAAAAATGCATATGATGAGCAATAGATAACATAATAATATAGCATATATGATCAATGCTTAAGTAAAACATGCTTACATAGGATATAATACATGTGTAAGAAGAGACCAAGCTAGATACTAAGGTACAGACCCCTTTTGTTGGTTGGTGGATAGTCTCACCCTACTACCCCTGGTGACCGAGGTACAAACCCCCCAACATGGTTATCAATGTACGAACCCCTTTGACTGGTTGGTTGATAGTCACACCCTACCATAGTACAAACCCACCGACATGGTTCTTCATGCTTCTAGGTTGAGGGGATATGTTAGTGACTCAAGTACAATAGAACTCCTTAAGGTTGTGGGTGTTGTATAGAATGAGTTTGTTTAGGAGAAGGTCCCCATGGGTATATTGGATGAATGGGTGGAAAAGTTGATTAACAAGGATATAAAGGCCCTTGGAAGAATTATCAAGTCGAAGGTGTCTTTCGGGGAGCCGAAGCGGGCATGGGGAAGCAATATATATACCTCTTTCATTCTATTCAAGCTTATGATAACACGTCAAGTTCTTTTTATGATTTCAAGTCTTATGATTGGTCCCTATGATATTTGCATGCATTCATGTTTATGTTGACAAGTTTATGATGATTTTTTATGTTCATGTTGAGACTTTTTTAAAATAATATTTAAAGTGCCTTTGTTGCATTCATGTTGAGCCAAAATATTCATGATTATTTTTCTTGTGTACGTTTCATTAACATTCGGGGATAAATGTTCCCAAGGGAAGATATTGTGACACCCCATACCTCCACGCTCTCATATAACCACGTTCCAAGCTTCATTTTATTAGGTGGGGAGTGTATTAGGGTCATGTGAGACTTCTAGTACTTACATGAGTTCAAGACTTCCCTATGAATTAAGTTTTGGGTATTGGTCTATGAAAGAGTCACCTTTAAACTAGTATAACTTTTAGCATGCATGAAATTGGATGAATGAACCACGACATGCTTAATGAAATCCCTTTGAGTTAGCTTTCCAATGCACTTTGTTTCACCTAATTCCAAGTTCGGATGAAAGAGTTATGATAGTTTTCGTGAGACCCTCCTGTGGAGTGAAACCCCACGGGAACATATACTGGCAGTGGTGCTTTATACGGGCCGTGTGGAATGTCTTGATCTAGAAAAGAGCATTTTTGATCTAAGGCATAGGGCACGGTCGGTGGCATGGGCCATATGGCTGTGGGGTGTGTGCAAGTGAGGAACAGTGGGAGTGGGAGGAGTGTTTTGGCTAAGTGTTGAGCCACATCCATGCCCACGGGCCATGGCAAGATGCCATGAGTCGTGGTCCCTAGGTGTGGAGGTTTGACAACTTTTTCTCACCAATTGTGCTGCAACGGGCCCCCATACGAACCGTGTGGTTTCATACGACCCGCGGAGGTCCCCATATAGGTGACGAGACAGTAGTTTTTCTAAGTGTCCAAACTTTAATTTTTTGACTAAGTACCTTCCCATAGGCACTCCACATGACCAGTGGAGTGCTACATATCCCTTGGAGTCCTCAGTGGGCATCATTTTGCTAATTTTCCATCCGTTCACTAATGGTGTGTTCGTGAATTTAATCTATTCTAATGATCTTTTTAGACTTCTAATGATATCTTAACCTCCCAAAAAGACCTAAACCCTATTCAAAAGAATCAAATTCGTTACGCTCAATTTCAATACACTCTCAAATTCTCTCAAGAGCCTCCATCAAAATCCCAATAGGAATTCTAGGGAACTCAAGAGCAAACTTTGGATTCCAAGACCTCCTTTCAAGCCTCAAGTCTTTCTCAACCCAATTTCAAGAAATTTAAAGTCCAAGGTATGTGGGTTTCAACCATAGGTTCCTTTCACCCATGGTGCCAAACCTTCTTTTTTACATCAATGGTATGTTTCTAAGTTGATATATTTATGGATCTTACTTACTATGACTTTGACTATGAACTATGTTGGGGTTTTGTAAAAGTGTGATTGTTTAAGCATATTTTGAGCTATGAATCTATGATCTATTTTGAGAATTGATGAAGATTTTCAATTTTTATTGCATGAGGGTATTACCAAGTCTTTGTGGGTGGTTTTACATTGATTTTTCTTGCATGATTTCACTCTTGAATTATATGGTTTTATACTAGAATTACACACCAGCCACTTGCTTGATAAAATATCTGGTTAGTGTTTCTTGAGATGTTGAAGGCCTTATGCATGGTATATAAGTTAAGTGACTTTCTGATGATAAATGGAAGGTATATATGTGTTGATTTCAGAAAAAGTATTTATAGTGTTACAAGTTGACCACGCCTTGTTGAGGGGGTGCTTTGCCTCAACCACTATAATGGAGGGTGTGATGTCCATCAACCAGTTAGGGGTCGATATCTTGACCATTATGATGGAGGGTGTGATATCCATCAACTAGTTAGGGGGTTGATACTTTTACAACTATGATAGAGGGTGTGATGTCCATCAACCAATTAAGGGGTTGATGCCTTGACCACTATGATGGAGGGTGTGATGTCCATCAACCAATTAAGGGGTTGATGCCTTGACCACTATGATGGAGGGTGTGATGTCCATCAACCAATTGAGGGGTTGATACCTAAATCACCATGGATGAAAAGGTGTGACAATCATCAAGAGGTCTCTTACCATACATGTAATATGTTCTACATAAGTATATTTTACTTTAAGCATCAGTCATGCATGCTATGTTGCTAATATACTATCTCTTGCCTATGATTATACATTATTATTATGTGCCTATCTCTTACTGCATTGCATCCAACATACATAGTACATTAAAACATACTATCTCATACTCTATGCTTACATGATGTTACCGTGTAGGAACCAGAGCTCCACTTGATCATTTTCCTCCACGTGACTTGTGATATCTCTTCCAAGAAAGTGTGGTGACTCCTTAACTCCGGGGATAACATCTTGATCAACCATGTCATTGAGAGATGAAAATATCCTTCTTAAAAACTGTCAAATGGAATCACGAGACCCTATTTATGGGTCATGGTTCCAATTACGGACTGTAAGTGTCCTCTCATAGATATGAGTCCCCATATTTTGGGTTACTAGATATTGAACATAGGATCTACGAAATCCCTTTCTATGGGTCGTAAAATAATTGATGGGGCATCTTGTTAATCATAGCTCAAGTTTCAGAAAAGTTGATTTCTCGAATCTTCAAACCACTAAACTTATTCTATAGCTCGTTGATTGAGGTATGACCCATAGAAGGACTCATACATGGTTCTTATACTTAGAAACATTTCTTAATTCACATGGGCAACTACGACGAATCATCCTCATGCCACTATACGGGTTGTAGATGACACTTTGTCGTTTCTCCCAGTGACTCTTCTCAGTCATTTTCTTAGCTTCTCTTAGGCATTTACAACAGACTAGGTGGAATGAATTTGGAGATTTTACACTTATATACAAGTACATAGTCGATGTAAGCTAACCCTAACATAATAAAACTATAGTCCTCACTTACTCTTATAAACAGTGGAGGATTATGGCTTTTCAGTAAAGGAGTTTTGAAAATAAACATGTAATGCTTTGAGTTTGAATTTGGAATCTCAAGGTAGATTTTGAATTCCCTAAACCAAAGAGTCAATCTCTAGTCTTGGGAATGGAGATTCAAACTCTATTAGTAGCTCACTGTATATATACTGCCTCCATTTAGAAAGAGAATGACATCCTTTTCTTTTTGGTTTGTTTAAAAAAATGACCTCCTTTCCTTCTTAGTTTGTTTAAAAAAGAATGACCTTTTTTCTTTTTCGGCAAAATTTTAATTTCAACTTTCTGCATCATATGTTTAAGGCCACAAGATTAAAGGGCATTTTCATAGATTTAACATAACTTTACTTTAGAACCACAAGATTGAAAAAACTTTTTGTTTTCTTAAACTCTCTGCCGAGGCAAACTAAATTATTCTTTTTGAAACAAAGGGAGTGCATAAAACTAAAAACATTACCTTATTCATCCAAAATAATATTCTACTAAGAGGGTCTGAGCGAAAACCCTCGGTCCCCGGATATACCCATGCTTATAGATCTATAATTTCTATGATGCCATAGATTATCATAATCACATAATCATTACATATAAATTTATCGATTAAAATAAACAATTATTATAATTAAATATAAGTTTGACCATAGCCGTAAAATTACATGTGCAAGGGGAACGTACGCTAAAATTAGTATTTTTATAATCTGATTCAAGATCTGATTTCTTAGTATAAAAGAACCTCTTCTTAGTCCTCTCTTTTCTACTCCACTCTCTTTTTTCTCTCTCTCGAATAAGGTACATCATTTACTAGCTAGTCTTTTTCTATTGTTTTTCAGTACTGAATAATCTTTTATCATTCTTCTCCATTTTGTTCTTTGTTCTATAACAATTTCTTGATTGATAAAGTTGATACAATGATTGTAATTACTTATATGCATGATCAACTTTGCGAAGAGGATTTAATCTGTTGTAATGTTTGCAAAACCCAAATTGGATTCGTCAAGGATCACCTTAATAACATACATATTTTTCTCATCACTCTCTCTACATTTGTTTTATATTTCACTTTTGAATGTTCTAAGGTTTTTACTTGCAAATCTTTTATCAATTTCATCTCTTTATGGTGTTCAGGATGTGTACCGGTAACGATGACTTTTTCTTGACGATCTTTGAAAACTTTACATTTAGGATAAATCTTGAATTAGTTTGGTGGGTGTTGTTTCATTTCTAAACACTTTTAAAATTTTGGAAATGCTTATAACTTTTCTAAAGGTGAAAAATTCTAAAAAAAGGGCAAAAAGCCAAAAGCCAAAAGCTTGGGTTTGCAACTAATGGCTTTTGGCTCATTAACTTATAAGCTACTTAAAAAATAAGCTAATCAAACACCCTCGAATGAATTTTTACTATAATACATTTTTGATTAATAAGGTAACTGATAAGAATCCCTCTACCTCCATAAGACTATTAAGTTCGGTGTACTCTCTAACCTTTCGAGATCTCATATGTTATTGTTTATATATCTCAATCAGGGAAACTGTTGAGTCCATAAAGACTATATGCGATGTATTTGCTTAATTTCAACAACTATATGTAAATTATTATTTAAGCATGGAAATTTGTGTTCTTATCTGCTTCTATCATATAAGCATAAAACAACTTGTTTCGGTAATTATTTTTGTCTTGTTCCTTTTGTAGGTGCAAAATGGTAGAATAGGGGTCTTTAACAGTGTGTAAGTCTCGAGAATTGAGTAGTATATTTCAATTAAACAATCTTATATATATGTAGATACTGTGACACCCCATAACTCTTTCTTCACATGTATCCATGTTTTAAGCCTTATTCTTATATGCAGAAAGTATATTAGGGTCATAAGAGACTTATAATACTTAGTCGAATTCAAAACTTTTCTATAAATTATGTTTCTAGTGTTGTATTGTACAAGGGTCAAATTTAAATGATCATAACTCTAGCACACAAACAATTAGATATCTCATGCCCTACTAAATGAAAGCTCTTTGAATTAGCAACGCAACTATTTCACCTCATTTGAACTTCAGAGTCAAAAGTTATGGTCGTTTTACTGGAGACTGTCAAGTGTAGAGTTGTTCTATGAAACCTCTCTACGAGCTGTAGAATGAATTACGGCCCATCTGCTAATTCGTGGACAAAGTTCATGAAACTTCAATTTTTGGTCTCAAACTCTACGGACCCATCTATGGGATGTAGAACCTTCTGCAGGCTGTATAATGGGCTCGAAAAAGTTAACTAGAGACCTCAAAATTGAGAAGGGCAAAACTTTATGGAAGGGTCCCTACAGACTGTGGAACTTTCTACGCTGTAAATGGGCCCATAGATGACTTTTCATAGCTTTTAAAGAAAGGTTATTTTTGTCTATACCACGCTTTCAAAGCCCAGGAATGATGTTTTTACACCTAGATAAAGCCCTAAACATGTCTGTTTAATATTTTTAGGCTAAATCACTCTTTGAAAACATAGAAGCAAGGTTTCAAGAAAGAAAAAGGCTAGGGTTTGAAGACAAACTTAAGAATTCTTCCAAGATACTTCAAGTTTCAAAACTTCCAAGTATGTAAGGCTAACCAAAACATGGATTCTGTTCTTCCATATGCCTCATAACCCAGATTTATAGTGATTGAAATGACCCTAAAAAATGCCCAAAAATGTGCCTAGGAAGTGCCTGAAATTGTAATTTTCATATATATTAAAATCAGTGCGCGATATCAAAAACTCAACTTTATATTCTTGTTCAAGGGTCAAATTAAGTGGGAAATGGGTCTAACTCTAATTTTAGAGCAAACGAATCACAATTTTAATTTCTCAAAAATTGAATTTCAGTCGCGCTAGGGGCACGCCTCAGTACAAATTTTTTCTAGTTTTTCTATCTTAGTCCAAGGCTTTGGGTCTTGGGCATAAGTGGTCTCATCTATGAAAATGCCTATACTTAGCCTTATTTCACCCTTATATCATTCAAGACATTCCCAAATACACTTCCAAATATTTAGACAATATTTCATCTTCTAAATTCAAGTCTCAAAACTCATCCGGATTCTAAGGTTAACATTCAAGCTTCAAGTCTCCATCTCCACTCTTTATCAAGCTATTCTACCAAGCTAAGCTATGTGGGTTTCTTTCATGGGTTTCTTTAACCCATCATACCCAAGCTCTCTTCTACTTAAACTTGTATGGTTTGAAGTTGATTTACTCTTGGGTCTTAATTATTATGAATTTCACTGCACACTATGTTGGGATTTCATGAAATTATGGCTGTTTTAACATGTCATGAGCTATCAATCTAAGCTCTATTATGATATTTGATGAAGTGTTTTGATGTATATTGCTTGAGGATGTTACCAAGTATCTATTGATGATTTTATATTGAATTTTCAAGCATGATTTTACTCTTGAATTGCATAGTTTTACACTAGCATTACACACCCTCTAAGTGTTTGATAAAATGTCGGATTTTCTAATATGATTACACTCTTGAATTGCATGATTTTACACTAGCACTACACACTCAGCAAGTATTTGATAAAATGTCCGATTATGAGTTTCTTAAGGAATTGAAGGTCCAATGCATGTATTATAAGTTGAATGATTGTATCATAATGAAAGAAATATATGTATATGATATTATCTCTATAGTGTTGGGAATTGACCAAGCCTCAGTTGGGGGGTTGTAGGCCCGGGTAACCTTATTGAGGGGTTTTACCTCGATCGCCTTGCTTGGGAGGTGGTACGCCTATGCAACAATGTTAAGGGTTTGTACCTTTATAACCATATTGGGGGATTTATACTCCATCAACCATGTTGGGGGGTTTGTACCTCATCAACTATGTGGGGGTTTGTACCTCATCAACCTATTGAGGGGTCCGTACCCTATTCGCCTCTCAAAGAGGGTGGTAGGCCTTGGATATGCACTAACTATAGTCTCTCCTTACATATGTATTATGTTCTATATAAGCATGATTTTACTTGATCATAACTCTAGCACACAAACAATTAGATATCTCATGCCCTACTAAATGAAAGCTCTTTGAATTAGCAACGCAACTATTTATGGGCATAAGCATGATTTTACTTCAAGTATCATTCATACATGTTATATTGTTATATGCTTATCCATTGCCTATGTTATGCATTTTATTTATGGTTCTTATCACTTGTTGCATTGCATATTACATATTTAGTACATTTAAATATACTAATGTATACTCTATGCCTACATGATTTCACTATGTAGGAACCGAAGTCCCACTTGATCATCCTCCTCCACGTGGCTACTATGACATCTCTCAAGCTTGTTGGTGAGTCTTCCATTTAGGGGATGATACTTATGATCTCCTACTATCTTCTAAAACTATTCTGTTTTTGTATATATATTGACTATGAGGGTGAGCCAAGTAGCTTATCTTGGCCCTCGTTAAGTATCTATGTTTTAAAGGTGTTGTTGGACATGTTATCATAATGCTATGAGCTTTGACTCTCTCTTGACTCTTGATGTTTATGATATGAAAGTTTTTCCTTAGCCCCGTCTATCTATATTTAATATTTCTTGTTATATGTTATTGCTTCTGTGACCAAGGATGTGTGTATGATATGCTAAGAGGCTTGTTTGGAGTTCCTTCGGGTTCCCCATTCGCCATGTCATGTCTAGACCCTAGGCTTAGGTCATGACACTGATGTGAGTAAATTGATTCTCCCATGAATGTTTCTTGAAGGTTATTATTAATGTGTTTTTATATAATCTTGCATGAATTGCTATTTTTATGTTTTGATTGCTTAGAATTGATGATTTTACCTTATTACTTAAACCCTAGCATGATTTATTATTATTTTTACATATTTTTCTTAGATGAGCATGCATGAGTATAATTTGAGCCTAAAAAGTATATGAAATCCCTAAATGATTTAATTCTACATTTGCTCTCCTAAATTTTATAAGTTAGAACGATGCATGATTGAGTCTTGATGAGTCAGAACTGAACCTAAAAATGATGTAACCAAAACATGGGCCCAATCACAGCATAACTCCATCTAAGTGAGTCAGAACTGAACCTAAAAATGATGTAACCAAAAGGGTTGATAGTTGATGTGATGACTTAAGTTGATGAATATCCAGTGAGACTAGATGATTGAGTTAACCATAGGGTCAATGTCTTATGAGCATATTGTGTCTTGAGAGGATTATTGAGCACCAAATTGAGTAAGAGTAAGTCCAACTCGAACTCCATAACTACGTAGCTAGCGTTGGAGAGGATTGAATCATAAAATTAGATGTTTTCTATTGTCAAAAATGAGGACTTGATATTACTAATTTTGAATCCAATGATGGAATGTTCTATACCCCCGGTAGGGTATTGGATGGATGTGACAATGACATCGCTTCGTTGTATAATCATCGGTGCGTAGGTGATTGTTGTTCGTTAGAGAAATTCCCTAATAGGCCTTGATAGAACTCTAAGTAGATGGGACGTAGATGATAGATGAGTAGTCATTGTCTCTATTACATCCTTACTTTAGACTCTTGACAAGATGACTGAGTTTTTTATTTTCATGAGTTAAGCTATTTGAGTTGATGTTATTCTTCCTTTACATGTTTCTTTTTGCCATTTTATATACTCGTACATTCCACATACTGGCCTCTATTTAGGCCTGCATCTTTTTATGATGCAGAGACAGGTACTAGCAATCATCAACAGGCACCTCATTGATGATCTAATTGCTTTCCGCTGATTGGTGAGCCCTCTCCTACCTTTGGAGGATATTATGTTTCTTTTCTAGCTTTGATTTTAGGCTTATTTAATTCTATTTTTGAGGTAGCCATGAGTTTGTCATTTGCATCAGTAAGTCCGATGTTTAAAGGCTTCATAGACTAGACTGTTGAGTTATGATTAGATGCTATGTTGACTAGTTTTCTTTCATACTAGTCCTTCTTAGTTTATGGTTGAGATGTTTGGCCTTTGGCCTTTATTTATCATTTGTCATTTTCTTTCTTTAAATATTCTTATTCATTGATGTCTTCCGCTATTAGAATATGATTGAATAAATATGATGAGGCTGAGTAGTTCGCTTGGGGACTAGCAATAGTCTCTGAGTTTTGGCTACGCCAAAGGTATCCTCCCGAGGCATGACATGGTTTATATGTAAGAATATATGTTGTGTACGTATGCAAGTTTAATATGCAGATACTAGACAACATGAATTATGTTTGACATGTAAATGACAATACTGTTGCTGATATTTACTGTCTCTATTGTGGAATGTTGCTTGGGTTGGAACTTGTAAGATATACCATATTACTATATTTTCATTTCTTGAACAAGAAGATTTGCAGTTCTTTTTCTCTTAATAGAATTTATTCATTTCTGTAGATTTTTGTGCCCCGACCAATATCCCTGGAAATTAGTGAAGGAAGATTCTTGATGAAATTTTAAGTTTGTTACAAAAATATGGAAAATACAGCTAGATCTGATATGATTTGTAAGGTGTTATACATATAAGCGTTTTGATTTGTTGCAGGGAGAAGATTTTTTATTGGAATGATTGTCTAATGGTTTATCAAGAACAAGATGGAAGTGTTGCCCCTATTAACCAGGTTCTTTATGAACTAGGGTAAGGTCAAATTGTTCCTGCTCAACAAAATGGACTTGCGAGTGTTGGACCAGCTTTAATGGATGAAGATGGAGGAGTTATTGATCAAATTACTGATGGTATGGGCAATTCGGATTTGAATCATCACATGTAAAGCATAATATCTATTTAATTGAATTTTCAAAATGTAGTACTTCTTATCTTGAAAGTAATTTATAGACTTATTTATTGAATTTTCCGATGTTGAACCAATGGTTATTTTAAAAATTATAATTTAAAGTTCACATGACTGAGCGAAAGTCCAGGCACCACTTGTGAGATTCCAATAGGCATGTTGTTGTTAATATTGTATGATTGAGCCAAAGAGTAGAGGCAGCAAAACCTTGATTAATGAACATGCGAGCCTCTCATCAACAAGATGGACCCCGACTTCTTAAGTTCAGTTTGGCTCACAAGGGAAAATAGTTTAAAAAAAACAAAATAAGTAATAGCTTTGCCCTGACAAAATGGAATAGCAGCCTGATGATGAATGAAATGTGACGCCCTGTTACTTCCTATTAGTGTTTGAAAAGGATAAAAATTAAAAAAATATGATTACATTTTGTCTTTGTTTCTTTTTCTTAATATGTGCGACATAACTCAACAATTCAATTATTTTGAAATAGAAAAAGTATTTGTTTTCAAGAAATATTGCTTAGGTAATCTAAGGATGAATTAATAATTTAAGATTTCAAGAAGTTCTTTATTTTTCAACATTAACTTTGTAAGTAAATGGGGGATAAAATAGGTAAAAAGAATAATTATCCTATCTTGATTTCTCCAAAATAACAACTAAAAACCAAATTACAAAATTGACATCTAATAGTGAATGGAGGGAGTATATCTTTATAGTCAAATTAATCTATTTGTCACAATTTCTTGCATATACAAAATGGGAGGACAGTGATCTTTGATAAAGTGTAAGTATCATGATTTCATTCAGTAGCTTAGAATTTGTTATTTGCCTAAACATTTTTCTATTTATAAATGAAGGTTTAATGTGCAAGTGGACGCAGAGAAATAACATACACAAGTAAATGGAAATACTGTAGTCGGTGCTTAGTGCGTCAAATATGGAATGCTGCTAGGGATGAAACTTGTAAGATGCTAATTAATATTATGTGCTAAATTTATTCATGTGCAGTTCATTTTAACTAATATTTATCTGTTATCCAGATTGCAGTCCCTTGCAGCAATTGGACCAGGCTTATTAGAAAAGAAAGATTCTTGATGAGCACATGAGTTTCTTACCATTAGGAAAAATGTAATTTCTGTATACTTATATGCAATATGATATATAAGGTAGTAATATGATTTTTTTGTGTATGTGGCAAGAATAGACTTGTTTTCTCGAATAAAGAGCATATGTTTACTGATGAAGATGAAGAAGATGATGACCAAAATCATGATCACAATGGAAGCGTTAATGAACATTATAATGATCAAGATTGATGCACTAACGAACTAAATGCATATGCTGATCAACTTGTTGTTCATACAATATAATAATTAAGGGTGTCAAAATGAGCCATAATGTAAGTAAACCCACCCAAAATTTTATGGGTTGCGCTCAAGGTAATTTTAATTGGGTTCAATCTCAACCCATTCAAGTCTTATCTCATACATGAATTATGTTTGACATGTAAATGACACACCCAAAATTTTATGGGTTGCGCTCAAGGTAATTTTAATTGGGTTCAATCTCAACCCATTCAAGTCTTATCTCATATCAAAAGAATCCTCCATTGAGCCAAATTTAATCTCCAATTTCAACTCGTTCTAAGCCTCTTTACTTACATTAATGTAATGAATGTTTTCTATCTTTTTATATTTTCTATCATTTATCTATCAATTTATAATTTTTTATTTTTATTTTTGTTAAAATTCAAATTGTGACTACAAATAATAATAATAATAATAATAATAATAATATATTAGAATTATCAAGATTGGGCGGGTCAAATTGGTCGGGTCATGACCCAACCCGATTGAGCCCAAAATAAGTTTGGCGGGTCATAACCCAACCCAATTTATGTTTCAACCCATTTTAACATTCTCAATTTCAACCCAACCTGCTAGTTTAACACCCCTAAATATAATTATATTATATCCCACCAATCTGATTACAAGATTCAAGAACCGATTTTTCAGTATAAAAGAACCTATTCTCAGTCCTCTCTATTTTACTCCACTCTTTTTTCTCATCTCCTGAATGAGGTACATTATTTATCAGCTAGACTTTCTCCATTGTTTTTCATCCACGAATAATCTTTAATCTTTCATCATCTCTATTTTCTTCTTTGTTCTGCAATAGGTTCTTGACTGATAAAGTTGATACAATAGTGGTGATTACTTATACACATGATCAAGTTTGTGAAGAGGATTTAATCTATTGTAGTGTCTGCAAAATCTAAAATTGGATTCATCAAGGATCACCCTGATATCGTACAGATTTGTCTCATCATTCTCTTTACATCAGTTTGTTGTATAGAGAGTGAAGAGATTATTCGTGGAAAAGTATAGGGATAGAAAGAAGGATCTTCATATGGTGTTCATTAACCTTGAGAAGGCATATGACAAAGTTCCAAGAGATGTTTTATGGAGGTGTCTAGAGATGCGAGGTGTGCCTTTGGTGTATATCAGGGCGATTAAGGAT